>JASDQU011247094.1:0-20729 GCA_032191745.1 Picea mariana | reverse complement strand
CCCCCCCCCCTCTCAATAATCCAACAATAGAAGCAATTTTAGATGATTATGTGGTTGATTTTGATGATGACTGCTTAGATAAACCAACACTATATTCATGGGAAGAAGAAGTATGATTACCACAATGCCAAGATGACAATCAAACTCTGCATACTAATCAAAATTGCAAGGAGGAAAGTGCAGAAAAGTTTCAAGAAAATGCAAACTGCCTACCCCTGTGTTTTGCCTCACTCCTGAGGGAACATTTCAAGCAGGTTGTAAATAGAAAGGATGAGGAATGCTCTAATGCACCAGGTGAGGAGAACAAGGGTGATATAGAAGTTGTTGCAGATTCAGAAGTGCATCCCTTGATTCTTTGTGCAGGCCAAAATTCAGATGAAAACACAAAGCCCGGGACAGGTAATGAGTTGATCCATTTTGATTCACTGCCCTTATTTTTTAGTTCATTTTAGACTTTGAAAGGGAATCTTGGTCATATTTTGGTTGAGGATCACAATGTAAGCCATGAAATGCCAGCAGACCAAATTCCACACTCATCTAAAATATTTTATGACCCTATAGCTAATATGTTGGATAGATTGTGTTTTCAAAGTCAATTTTCATTTGCCCCCAATGATTTCAAAAATTGTTGTGATATAGATATGATCAGACATTCAACTACAAGGGTGTGTTCAGCAGAAGTACCATTTCAGAATCCATCAGAAAAGTTGCAGCCATGTTAGGAAGTGCATGAGGATGAAAATAGCATAACTACATCATCAAATCATGAAGTTGAGTTGGTCAAATTTGAACATCCAGTAATATGTCAAGTCTATCTTGACCCAGTGGCTATTTATATGGAAAAGTTTTTCATCACAAAGCTGCATGAATTCCCAGTATTTATGTTATCTGTCGTGTTTATCAAGCTCCTTGTGATGAAGATTGGGATGGAAAGCAGTTCATGATGCTTATGAAAATTCTATTTATGATATTGTTTGAAAACATTGAAAGATCGGACCTATTAGAACAGTTGCTCAACTGGTTGCACTGGCATTATTGTATCATTTAGAGCAACAAAATTATCAGTAGTGTAGGGTAGGTAGCAATTTTGAATAAGATCGATCATTTGAGAATCTGTTTCAGTATTGTATGGTTTCCAGCAGAGTTTGCAGTTGATGATATCTAGTTCAGTGTTCAGTCAAATTTGAGCCAGATCAAAGATTATAGCTATAGTGACTCCATGCCCCAATGAATAAAGCACTAGTCTGCATGTTCAGAGATCTGAGATTCGTGACACCTCCTCAGGAGATGCCATCCCAAGTGGAGCCTATGTTGGGGTCCTATAATCATAGGTAACTCGATTCTTTAGTTGTTGATTTGGCATTGCTCCCATGATGAATACCTCTGGCTCGATTGATTCCATTTTCCCTTCCATCTGTTTCGCCTGATCCTTCATCACCCTACTGCATCCTTCATCCACCTTTTTTCCCTCACTCCCTTGCCCATTTGTCCCGTTGACTACATCTCGCCCATCACTCATCCCTTCATAAACAAACTTAGGATAATAAACAAATAATTAGATTAATTAATAGGTTAATAATGTTAGTAATAAAAGTTAGTGTAGTTAGATTAATTAAAATATGTTAGACTAGTTAATAATTAAGTTAGTTGTAATTAGGTTAGTGTTTATTAATTAAACATTAAATAAAAATGTAATAAAAAAATATATTAAAAAAATGAAACATATAAAAATTAAATTAAAACAAATTAAAACAAAAACAAACATTAATAAAACAAATAGTAAAAATAAATGTTAAACAAAAGAAGAAGAAAAAAGCGAAATACAAATATAACATAAAGAAACGAATTAAAAAACAAAAATTAAAAACAAAAAATAAAATAAAATAAAATAAAGCCCATATCTTAAGTTTAAACACTATCATACAGTCTTGTACAACTCGGACCCCCCCCCCCTCCTCACGTCACATCACCTCAAGGGGGTCCAATAAGTGGTATTAGGAGGGACACTTTTCACCTCCTAGTGAACTCGGAACCCCCCTCCCAATACCACTAACCACCTCTGGGGGTCCAACCAAGATCGTCTTTCCCTCCAAAACCGCCCTCCCAAAATTTTTAAACCGTTTTTTTCATGTTCAACACATCAACTTCCGAAGAGAATTCCGGGTAAATGGAAAGGGATTTTTAAAAACCAAGAGAGGTTTTTGTTCAGCACGAGCTAAAGAACAAAAATCTCTTTCAAATTTTTCACTGGTGCCACATGTTGGGAGAATAAAATCCATCTTGCAACCTCATTTTTCAGATTTTCAGTTTTTTGTTTCAGTCCTGATTTTGTGGGAGTTGTTTCGGTGAGATGGAGATGAAACTGGAGAAACCGAAGGAGGTTTTTGTCCAAAAAATGTTCATATACAACAAACTTCTACATTTGTTTCACAGGTGTCACCGTTGAAGAGAAAAAGATGTCTGAGTGGACCCATTTTTTGCAGAAACTCTACCTGTTTTTCATGGCGGACGGTTCAAGATTTTTAGGGATTTTTATTCCTATTTTTGGCTGAGGTGGTTGAATCTGACCTCTTGAGCCTAGGGAAAATACTTTCTATAATTTTTTTTAATTTAAATTTTGATGGGTTCGACTTGGGGGAACCTGAATGGAAAGATGGCATGGAAATGTCATCACCTACTGTAAAAATGCTCAAAGGTTGTAAGCGACTGTCATGGATAAATACAAAGACACTTTATTTCCAGATTCTTGTGTCATTTTTTTGTGGTGAATTTTTCTTGATGTAAACTATCATTCTCTTATTTCTCATATTTTTTTTCTTTTCTCATTGCCTATAAGAAGAGTATGCTCAGGATTTGTCTTGGACACCCTGATATGGCTTAAAAACAATGTTTATGTTTTCTTCTGAAGGTTGAATGCAGAATTCGAATAAGCTCTGCTCTGCATTTGAAATGATCCCTGATATTTTCCTCTCTCCATATCACAAACTATAAGGATCCACTGATGTGATTGTCTTGCCTGGTTACATATGTCTTTGTTATTTATTTATCAAAACATATTTAATCTTTGACTCCATTTCTCCCAATGGTCCTTTTTTATGTCTCAACCAAACCAATTAAAAAATCCATAAACAAACCCATGTTCTGCATAACTAGCCTGATATCCTATTCCAAACAAAGCTAAATTTGACAGAGAGGTCCCTCTCTGAGTCTTGTAGGGCTAGATCCCTGACTGAAAGTGGTTTTGTGGTTACCCCTACTGATTTCCTCCTCAGCTTGGGAAATTATAGGGTGATAACACTTAACACCCCTTTGAAAAGATGATCTGTATATTCTGTAGCATCCCTTGTAAAATTGCTCTACAGATTTCGTAGCGCCCTTCTTGTGCTTGGCTAGGTGATTTTGTAGCGCAATCACAGAACATTTTGTGCAGATGATTTTGTAGCGCCAGGCTACCAAATATCTATGTTTTTCTTTATGATGCAACAACTCTTCAAAAACACAACAAATCTTAGCTAATGGACTAGGAGCCTGTAGATGCTTGTATAGGTGAAAATATCATACTTCCTTGAACACTTCAATCTTGCAAAAGAAATCACCCTCAAAAATGGATTTGTCATACCCTCCATCTAATTTCTCAATCTAGCACTTTTCCTTCTTGCAGGAGACCTTCCCTCTTTCATGGCAGCATCTCTTTCTTTAGCAGGGGCACTCTTCTCTACTGCAATTTTGTCTCTTTTATTGCAACTTGTACTAGAAAATTTAAGTTCCTCTAGGATAAATCATTCTTGAAGGGTTTCAATTCTTCTTTGAGCTTTATGTTTTGGGACTGAATTCTTTTGTTTTTCTTGTACAAAGTCTTAAGTTGCCTATGGAGAGGCAAGAATATTCTTGTTGTAAACCTTGCCAAATCAAGGGTTTCATTGTACATGTCCATGAGCTCCTTCATCTTTCTTCTCTCAGCCAAAATTTTTGCCTTCAAACAGACAACTTATTTTCTAGCATCCCTGAGTTGTCTAATCAATGTCTTGAAAGTGGGATTTTCAGGGGGAGTGTTGATGTTGATAACCTCAATAGGCTCCTCGGTGGCTTCAACTTTACCTTTATCTTTTTTCTGAATAGAGGCTTTGGCTATAACCTCAACAGGATTCTCAGTGGCTTCACCTTTACCTTTAACTTTATTTGGGACTGAAGCCTTGGGTATGAATTTTTCTTCAATAGCTTCCTTGTGGGTTGATGATCTAGTAAAATGTCTCTTGACTTTGGTCTTAGCTTCTAGAGAAGGTGAATGCAATTTACTCCCCTTCTTGGTTTTGGTTTTAGTTTATGAAGGAACTTCTTCCAATTTAGATGTAGGAGGAGGTGAAAATTCCCTTTGTGGGGAGTGATGAACCTCCCTATCTTCTTCTTCAATTTCCTTAAGTTTTTCTTTGTCTTGGGTAGTAGGCTTGTGTTTTCTCTTCTTACTTGTTCCTGTTGGGGCAACACTACTAGATGGAAAAGGGCTCTACATCATGGATTGACGGGTAGAGGCTATATCTAGCTTCATATTGGTAGAGACAATGAATTGTTCCCAAGAAATGTTTATTTTCTTCAACTCTTCCATAACCAACATCCTGATCAACCCAAAGTGGAAAACACTAGTGTCCATGGCCTTGGACTTGGCTTGGACTCTATCAAAAATATTTCCCATACTTATTAACAAATAAAAAGTGATATTCATTGAATCCTTACCAGTGAAATGTAGCAAGAGTCTAATGTGATATTGGTATATCATGTTAAATCTTCCCTCACATGTAAACTATATCTGGATAATCTTCAGCATTTTATCAAAACCCTCAACCAGGTGGCTCCTAGGCACTCCCTTAGACAAATTGTCTTTCTGATAGTCAGGATTGAGGAAATCCTTGGAAAATACTGCATTGAGGATCATGGATTTGAACCACCTTTCACCAGTGTTGGGTATCTCAATGATTTCTGCAATAGTGGCCTCAGGTACCTCAAACTCAAGGTTTCCTACCTTGGTCTTAATGCATCTAAAGTTTAATGAAAACTATTGTGCTACTTCAGTGTGTCCCCTCTACATGTTTTGACAAAAAGAGAGGAAGCCAACCCTTTGGAAAACCTTCATGGCCATAGGCTCAGCATCAAATAGGTGCATGTCAGAAGGCTCAGTCTTGACCACATTCCCTCCCTTGTGAGACTTATTTTTTTGAGGTGTATCCATGGATAGAAGAAGGGGATCAAAGACCGTAATGCTATGAGAGGTAAGGAAACCAAACAGAGGTAAAGGTATTTTGAGTTTTGCAGGTGATCCTTAATTGATCATTCAAGGCTTTCCTCCAAGTCACTTATGGATTAACAAGAGACTGGTTTGATGGTTTAAAAAATGATGAAAAGACACTCTGATAAATTATATGAAGAGAGACTATATTGTTTAGTTTTTAGACTATCATTAAGCCACCATACAGGGTCCTCAAAGATTTTAAAATGCAATGGCTCCTAACTCCTCACTGCAAGCAGACTTGTGAGATGAAATTATAACATGACATGGTGAAAAATGGGGGCTAATTGTTGG
Source organism: Picea mariana (assembly GCA_032191745.1). NCBI lineage: Eukaryota > Viridiplantae > Streptophyta > Pinopsida > Pinales > Pinaceae > Picea > Picea mariana. The sequence goes on along the minus strand of JASDQU011247094.1, from coordinate 15,154 downwards.
AGCTGTGAGCATAGAAGATAGAAAATGTTTAACAGGGAATTGACAGCACTGGAACAGAGGATATGTAGTGTAGTCTAGCAATAATTTTAGTAGCGCATTATGGGTAATGTGAGCCAAGGTGATAAATGAGTGCTCAAAGTCTGAAGAAAAAATTCAGAGTTCCAGTGAAGAGAAAATTTAGCATGCAAATTGTTACACATCAAAATTACTCACTTCAATGATGACCTACTATCATCATTACAAGTGTCTCAAGTGTTGCACTTTGTCCACAAATGTCGCAAGTGTCACAAATACCATATTGTCATCTTGCCTATGTCATATCTCAAACGACAACACAAGGGCACTTGAGACATCCTCAGAGACTGGTTAAAAGAATAATATGTCATTTCTCGAAGAATACAAATCTTTTTCCTTGAGAAAGACCACTTGAAAATCATTTTTGAAGGGTAGTGCTCCCCTACCCACTAGCAGGGAGTGCTAGCGCTCAGTTTCTTCATTTGGGGGAGCATTGCAATGCTCTGTGCACCATTCTAGGGGAGTGTTGTGTTGTTGAGGAAATCAGGGGAAGATCCCCCTTATCTTTGAAGTCAGTTTGATTCGAATATGAGGCCAAGGCTGGATCTTAGGGAGGATCCACAACTGATGGAGAAATATCCTCAACCTATCCCAAGAATCTCTAAGGTGGTTGGGCCTCTCAAAGCCTATATAAGGAGGCCTCTTCATGGTGAAAAGGGGAGACATTGAAGGCATCAAACTTATGATCTCATAAGGGAGAATATCAGTGAAAGCATAGTCATTTTGATTGTGGATCATTTGAGCAAGGGTTTGGACAAGGAGAGCTGGAAGAGGTTGTTGCAACTTCATCAATGGTTTGTAATTATCTCTTTTGAGTTCTCATTAATACATGTGCTTGGTTTGTTTCCTTCAATATTATGTACATTTGCATGAACTTGTCTTTGATAGATAGATCTAGTTTCAAACTAATCATGGTAGAATAGGAAATGCTTTGTCTTTGATTGGATTGTAGGACTTGTTGAAGAGCTTAGGGATCAAATCTCAACTTGGACTAGGCGAGGACAAACATCGTGAAAAGGTACTCATATATTCTTCCTTTTCTCTATAGATTAGCTTAGTTAGGTTTAAAGGAATGTCAGTGATCAAAGTTAGCACCTTTCTGTCTTGGTCTTGGAGGTCTAGGATCCAAGAGGGAATTCACCTATCCATAGGGGGATTTTCCTATAAGAGAAATTGGTGACTCCACTGGGGACCGAATCTTTCAGTTTTGGTTTCCTTCCTTGGTCTTGTTTTTTACATTTGCTCACCTTTAGATCTTATTCATTGTATGTTTCTAGTTCTTAGATGTGTTGTTGGATTTTGGATTCATCCTATACACACTAAATTTCATATTTTTCTTGAGTTTTTTTTATTCTTGGAAAGTTTCACTTTTTCTTAGAGGCCAGTGCCCCCTGCCTTTACATCCAGAGCACTAGCACTCCCTTGCAGGCTCCCACAAAGTGTTGCAATTCTCTGGTGCCCTTGACACCATAGCGCTGGTCTTTTTCTACTAAAAAATATTTTGGGAAACCATCTCTGAGTGTAGCTTTTGCTCATTTATCTGCTTAGGACAATTACTATCTCAGTGTGTCTTTGGTTTAGCCTCCAACCATTTGATTTCTAAGAATTTATGATGTTTTGTTTGGATTTTTGACATCTCTCTTCCTTTCTTTGAGTCACTCTTTTTCTTTGAGATTTGGAGTCGATGTATTGTTTTCTCATTTATATGATTGTATGAAATTTGTTGTAAGGAAATTCAGAGATCTATCCATTGTTCCTTTTGATCTTTGAGGTCATTTTTTCCAAGAATTTCCTCATGTTTGAGTTTTTTGGTTTTCTTTTGTTTTCTTGTTTGATCACAATGAGATTGTGTTTTTTTTATGTGAAGTTTTCTTTCGGTTGCTTAAATCTCACATATCTTGACGTCTAATTGACATAGGAATCTTTACATCAACCTGATTACCATTCACATTTAAACAAAAGGATATATTTTCAAGATCGGTTTTTGGATATTAGAACCATTTTCTGAATATTTTAGCATTATATTGGATTCTTGATTAAGAACAATTGCATGAGGCTACTGCATCTTAGTGTTTGACAATGAAAGGAAAATTCCTTCTCCTTACCTTAAATAGACATTCATTGAAAGAAAGACTGCTTATCACTTCTTATGCATTTTTTGGGAATTGAGTCATAATATCATCATTTTCACTCTCATACACCTCTGAGTAAAGAACAGCCACGAAAATCAACGCTCATTAAAATTGATCTAGAACATTTTGTTTTTAGAATATTACACCAACATTAGACTAGGGTTAGCGCTTTGGATTAGGTTGTGAGTACAACTCTCCAAAGCATTCAAAACAAACATTAGCATCTTGCAATAGGGAGAGAAAATCCAATTTTCATATAAGATTTATGGGATCCCCCTCTCACATAGGGGTTACGCACGAGGTCGTGTTTGGGAGAGTTACGGAGATTATCCCTCTGTGGTTCAACCGTTCATAGTAGTTAGATCATATATTGGGGGTTCTTTTTGAGGTTCAACTATCTTCATTTGGTCTCGGTTCTTGGTGAATTCTGAATATGTTCGGAGTCCTCTGGAGTTCTATCAGTCCACTTGTCCTCAGTTCTCTCGAAGGATTTCAGACTTGTTATCCTGCCCATACATTCAGACTAGACTGTCGACTGTATCCGCCAAGGGGCCAACTACAATTTGGTGGCCTTATTAGCCATAATATTTAGGGTCTTTACACAAGGTGATGGTGAAGGGAAGTCTTCATTGTACCTGGAAAAAATGGTGGTCAAACTCACTTGGGCTTCTTGGAGGGTAAATCAACGATTACTATGTGGAAGCTTGCACCAAGGCGTAATTTCGTTAAGCAGGTCACCATCGTAATTGTTTCACCAACTCATATGCTATCCCCTTCTTGACTTGATCACGTGATGTTGGATTTCATCACCAACTAGTACGATCATCAAGAGAAGGTTTTGTTTTGCTTGGTTTGATTCCTAGATTTATTAGTGTATGATATTTCTTTTCATTAGTCGACCATATATTTATTATTCCGTTTGTTACTTAGCTCAAGAAACATTGGCCTTTGTCATTCAAGTAGGATGCAAGGGTTACCCTTGGAAGATATGGAGGTTTATCTACCTTTGCTTCCCAACTCATCGGAAGGCCCTCTTGAGGCTCATAATGAACTAGCTTCTAAGGTTGGAAGCACACACTCTTTGGAACAGTTTTGAATTGTTTTGGACTCTTTAGAGGTTTTTCGTCTCCTTATCAATCCGGCATTGAATATTGTATGAAATCCACGTATACTCCAGATGAACTCATCAGGAGACATTGTTGTTGATACCGAGATACCCACCGGACCTAACGCAGGATCTGGAGTAGAGGATCCACTTTTCCAAAGTGAATCATTTAGGACCGTGGCATATACTATTGGAACCTATGGTTTTGGTTCTATCCCTTTCATAGTACGTGACCTTTACAGTAACCTAGGAACGAGTCCTGATCAGCCTGACATATCACAAGTACCTGAAATGTTTGTTAGTTATACGGTACCCTTAGACCACTTTACTTGTACGACCAGTAATGTCACCACCATTGCAAATCAATTGTTGATTGGTTCTCATTCGAACCCTACTATCCAGATGGTGCATTATACTATCCCTCCCAGTAATGTGACATCGCTCCAAGCTCCAACTGGAACACCTCTTAGACCAAATCCATCACTTCTCCCTGGGTACAGAGCTTTGAATCCTTCCATTGCTCACACTACCAAGGTTAAATCTGGAGTTTCTGGACTTTTTGTTCCTCCTGGATATAACATCACTGTTGGTTATATACCTACACCTTTATTAGGAGGAGATGGTCTTGGTGGCTCTAATCCAATTGGAGACATCAGTTATTCATTCACTTCAGGATACCAAATTCCTATAGGCAATCAACCTCACACTGGGGGGAAACCTCAATTTGGGGGTCAACCTCAAATCAGGAAACAACCTCAAATTGGGGGGAAACCTCAAGATGGAGTCCATAACCCATTGTATGGACAGCATGTACCTGCAACACAAAATCTACCTTGGAAACTTCCTTTCCAAGGAAATCCACAATTATCTGGGGGACAACATCCTCAAGGACAACAACAACCTTATCTTTCCCATGGGACTAATGTGTATCCTCCTCATGGACAAAATGTTTACCCCCCTTATGGGAAAAAAAATCCTTTGACTTATAATCCTCAAAACCCATCAGGTTATCCTCCATTTGGAAATACTTTTCAACCCTCTTTGAATCCTATTTATTCTGGTCAACAACAGCCATATATAGGAGGAACTACTAGATACAATTATCCATCCAACCCATTTTATGTCCCTACTAGTGTCCCTATACCACACCAGTATCACCCTCAGGTTAACCACCAGTTACCTTTCCTTGCAACTCTGGATCTCCCAGATTTTTCTCGGTTGACCAACAATCCTATACTACATTCTCCTTTTTGGCCAGTGATTCCTGCTAAATTACCTTCTGATATTCCAAAGTTTGACAGTCAACCTCGAGAAGACCCAAATAACCATGTGATGACTTTCCATTTATGGTGTTCATCAAACTCCTTAATGGATGATTCTATACGTTTACGTCTCTTCTAGCGAACACTTACGGGCTCAGAAGCCAAGTGGTATATTGAACTTCCACATGGTTCTTTCCAAGATTCCAACTCCCTTTCCATGTCCTTTCTCATGCACTTTCAACTACCCATTCGTTAYGAGATGGGTACCGAACTTTTGACCTCCCTTCGTCAGACCAACTCTGTGCATATCTCTGATCACATTCATGAGTGGAGACGATGACGAAGGTTGATCAAAGCAATCATTCCTGACCAGTTATTGGYGGAATGGTTTACCAAATCCCTTTAAACCTTGATTTCTCRTGACKTCGCTATGGGCGGTGTAGTCACCGAGGAAGAAGTCATTGCCCGGGCTCAGTACTTAGATTTTTTTTATTTACAATCTGGTACTTTGTATGAGTTGATTACAAATGCTACCTGTGCCACTACCGATCCATCCAAACCTTCATCCTCATGGCATTATTGGCACTGTTAAAACCCAATCTACTTCATAGTCGACTGTAATTGTGAATCGATATGCTTTGGTACCCTCTCCCGGTTTGACCTCACTCTCCTCTACCTCCCTTCCAACTCAAGTCTATGAGGTGAATGCAGTTCAATCTTCCCCTTCACAACAATCTGGAGGTAAGAAGAAGACAAAGAACAAACCCAAAAAAGAATAACACTAATGAATAAACCAAAGCTCAAACTCCACCACCTACTACCAAAAATAAACCACAGTGGAAATCGAAATTCCCATGTCTTATTTGTGGTAACGATCAATACACTCAAGACTGTCCACATCGTGATGAAGTGGAAAAAAATTTCAAGGGAAATTCCCAACCCGTCGTTCTTACACAGGATTTTCCTCAACATTAATCTATGGTTTCTCAAACCCCCTCTCCAAGGGGTAGTTCCAGCCACCCTCCTAATGATGAAGCCTCGACGAGTTCTCACATTTATATGTTTAGTGGAATTGATTTAACCACTTTCTCTAGGACTTACGACACACTAGTTAAACTTGACAAAGAAAAGGTCTCTAACGGTTCTTTACCGGATTCATCTCCTGCGACCATTAGTTCTCCTTTTATTAGTCCTCTATCTGGGTCACTGCAGATAGAGAAGCCTACTTTATACTCTACACTATGCCCTCCCAAGATCACCATCCATAAATCTACTTTCAATCCTAGTTCACGAGCTGCCCAAAACTACAACATTGTTGAATCTTTGACCCAAGCACCGTGTGTTATGTCTTCACTAGAAGTTCTACAGCATTGTCCCAGTCAACGTAGAATGCTCTTGTCTTCCATTGACGCTTTTGATCCTGAGTCGTATAATAACATCACGTTTAACCTGGACAATTTTAAGTCACATCTCTCTCACCAACTCGCTTTTCATATCGATGTTGTTGTTCATAATCAACACATTCACTGCACTATCTTGGATGAGGGAGCATATACTTGTTTCATGTCATTAGCCTGCTGGAAAGGTTTAAAATCACCTACACTTAACCAATCCCCTATGATGTTACGAGAATTCAATGGGTGAGGTTTCCATACTCATGGACTCTTGCAGTCCTTAGTCGTTCAGTTGGGTGGAAAAATTGTTTATGTTGATGTCGAGGTAGTTGATGCTCCTCTCGATTACAACTTGCTACTCGGAAGAAGTTGGTTTTATGATATGACTATCGTATCTTCTTCAGTGTTTTGATGTGTAAAATTTCCTCATCAAGGTAAAATTGTCACTATCGACAAGTTAGATTAATGTACTCCTGATTCTCGCACTCCCTCTACCAACAATATTCTTTTCTTGGGAGATCACAAGGTCACGTATGAAAGTGTTGGTGTAGGCTTGTTGAAATATTCTAGCCTTATAGGTACCTTCCCTGCACCGCTTCCTCCTACCACACATAATATTGTTACAATCAATATGATTTTGAATACGGCCTATCAGTCCTTGGAATCATCTTATCCTTGGATTGTACCTAGTCCTTTGGAGTTCAATGCACTAGGTGATGTTATGCCACTTAGTACAGCCAAGGCTTCATACGCTGCTATTAAATCTGCCTCTCCCTCCATGGATGACCAACATCTATTGGCACCCAACACTTACTCGAGTCCATCTTGGTTGAATTCCTTGTCTTCTTCTTTTGACTACATTTCCCATATTTTTCCTTCCAATGAATCTATTATGAAAATTCTTATCATTGACGAAGTACCTTGGGATGATAACCATCATCGATCCTCCTTTATTCCACCTCTCGAAGAAATACAGGAATATATACACTCTATATTCCCCCCCCCCCGATGTTGTTTACTTTCCAAAATCTCTTATACTTACACAGGATACTTTTCTAAGGGGAATTTAGGAAACATTTCTTCTATGGTCGTTATTGATATTTCAATCAAGGAAGGTGTCATGGAAAATATTAATCTCAGTGCTAATTGTTCACCCAAGGAAGTGGTTTCTTATACCGTTTATTTAAAGAATTATGCGATGTCTTCGCTTGGAGGTATGAAGAAATGCCAGGGATCGATCCCTCTATTGTTGTGCATGAAATTAAAACCTACCCAGGCGTTAAATCTGTTCGACAGAAACTCCACCCGGTTCATCCTAAGAAAATCATGGCTATTAAGGCAGAAGTTGAGAAATTATTGAAATATGGCCTCATCTATCCTATCCCCTTGACAGAATGGGTTTCTAACATTGTTTCAGTCACTAAGAAGCAAGGGACCATTTTTTTCTGTGTTGATTATAGGGATCTCAATAAGGCTTGTCCAAAATACAATTACCCTACACCCTTCATCGGCCAGATCATTGATAATTGCACTGGTAGCGTGATTTTATCTTTCATGGATGGATTCTCAAGGTACAACCAGATTGACATTTTACCCACTGATCAACATAAGACAGCCTTCATCTTTCTGTGGGGAACTTTTTCCTATCGGAAATTTCCATTTGGTCTCAAAAATGTTGGTGCTACATTCCAGCGGGCCATGTCATATGCTTTCCACGATATCAAACATATTGCGGAACCTTACCTCGATGATTTACTTTCCCATTCATCCAGTCGATCAGACCATATTGGTCATCTACGAGATATTTTTCTTTGATGTATGTTCTACCGTATTCATTTGAACCCACACAGGTGCATCTTTGTTGTCGAATCAAGTTGAGTCCTTGGTTTCATTGTCTCCAAATATGGGATTCGGGTGGATCCCTTAAAGATTAAAGTTATTCTCGCTTTACCTTTACCCAATAATATGACACAAATCCAAAGTTTGCAGGGGAAAGAAAACTTTCTTCTTCATTTCATTTGTAACTACGCTGAGATTACCAAAGGATTCATATGATTATTCCAGAAAGACACTCCTTTCATCTGGGATGACACTGCTCTACGATATTTTGATGCTTTGAAGCATGCATTAACCAATACGCCTTTGTTACGTCCTCTGAATTATATGCAGGAATACATCCTTTACTTAGCGGCCTCTACTTCCACTATCACTATGGTGTTATTTCAAGAGGACCCTAACGGTGATGAACATGTGATATACTATTTGAGAAAAAGTGTATCTAGTCCAGATCTTTGATATCCACATGTTGAGAAGTTGGCTCTCGCAACTGTCATTTTTTTCCAGAGGTTTCGCCATTACATATTGCTACTCACTACCATGGTTATCACGGACTCTAACCCCATGTATCATATTCTAACACGTCAAGTCCTTGGGGGGAAACATTCCAAGTGGATTGTTATTCTTTAGGAATTCAATCTCGAGTTTGCCAAGTCCAAAGCTAAAAAATCCTTGGTGTTTGCGGAGCTTATCTGCGATCTTCCCCATGTTGATGAAGATATTGAGCCTAGAGATTCTCTCCCCAATGAATCTTTATTCCTCATTAGCACATCTAATCCTTGGTATGGAGACATCCTTATTTATCTCCAGACCCAATGTTTTCAGCCCGATATCTCTCATGAAGAAGGTCGTCGTATTCGTCACCATTCTCAACGCTACCTTATCATCGGTGACACTTTATATCATCGTGGTATTGACACTATTCTATGACATTGTTTAACTCATGAAGAGGATGAACACGTTCTTAATTATTGTCACCTTGGAGCATGTGGTGGTCACCTTTATGGGATGGCTACAACTCAAAAAAATTTACTTGTCGGCTACTTTTGGCCCTCTATTTTCAAATATTGTATTGAGGTTGTCAAAAAATTTCCACCCTACCAAGTTTTTCATAAAAAGGCACGCACGCACCCCGCTCTGCTGCACCCCATTATTTCCATCGGCCCCTTTTCCAAATGGGGCATTGATTTCATGCAGTGTAAGCCTACCTCATCCGGGGGGCACAGTTATATCATTGTTGTCGTTGATTACTTCACAAAATGGGTTGAGTCTATGCCTACCTTTCTGAATGATGGTCATATTGCAGCTCTCTTCTTTTTCAACCACATCATCACTCTCTTTGGTGTTCCAAAATCCATTGTCACTGACCATGGTTCACACTTCCACAACCAGATGATGAGCGAGTTACATGCCAAGTTGGGTTTTCGCCATGAGAACTCATCCCCTTACTATCCTCAAGCAAACAGACAAGTTGAAGCTATCAACAAATTCCTTAAAACCATGATTCATCGTATGGTAGGGGAAAACAAAACATCTTGGCACTTACAAATTTTCTTCATTCTCTGGGCTTACCGCACCTCAGTGAAAACCGCTACTGGATTCACTCCTTTCCAGTTAGTATATGGCATAGAAGATGTATTACAAATTGAGTGTGAAATTCCCTCGTTAAAATTCCTTCCTTACACTTATGTTGAAGAAGAGTGTTTTTATATCTAACCATGTTGGATGAAACATGTCATGATGCTTCTCTTGTTAACGAGATGTATCAAAAGTAATTGAAGAGTCAATATGACAAGTCTGTCCACCCTCATACTTTTTCAGAAGGAGACCTAGTCCTCGTTTATGACCAGGCTCATGATAAGTTAGGGACAGGCAAGTTAGAACCTTTGTGGCATGGTCCTTACAACATGAAACATGTTTTACATAGAGGCGCCTATGAGCTAGTTGACTGCGACCGAATATCCCTGGGTGAGCCCCGAAACGGGCTTTACCTTAAGAAGTACTATGCATAGGACATCTATCGTGTGTGTTCTGTACACTATTGTATTTTAGTTTTGGTGTGTCTTTTTCTCTTGCGTGCATGACTTTTGTCTTAGCTTCTTATACTTTGTCTTGTGATTGCATGTGCAGATGACATCTTCCTTTCCTATCTTTGTCGAGTTTTCGGATGGCACTAGTCGACACACCCAGGATATTGCTTTTGCACCTTGGGTCATTTACCACTCTGATGAGTTGGTGATTTCAGGAGGTATTTGTATAGGATTGAAAACTAACAACATGGAAAAATATCATGTTGTCATCGAACTTTTAATCGAAGCCTCCTCTCTAACTATATCTCGCATGATTATTAAGCTAGACTCTCAACTCGTGGTCTGTCAACTTAATCGGATCTACACCATTCGCAATCCTATCTTATTGTGTCTCCACCTACGATTTCGTCATCTTGAAATAATGTTTGAATTTATCGAATACAGACACATACCAAGAGGACTTAATACAACTTCGGATTCTCTAGAAAATTATATCATGGATCAGTATCTCACGCATAGATGATTTTTCATAAAGGAAATAAATAATATAAAATACATCACAAGTAAATTAAATGCATCACATAAATACATTATTATTTGCAAACATCATTTGGCACTACAAAAACTCATATATGTATATATATATTGCATGATATAAAATGTTTGGTTACATCAAAAAGTACATAGAAGGGAAAAAAATTTGGGTCCTCATGCCCATAACTACGTCATACAGACTATAAAAAAACATCAGGAAGGTCCTAATCCTCCTACATCACGATGTGCTCTGAGTAGCACACTACTACATGGGTTACTCATCTCAGTAGGGAGTTCAAGTTCTCGGGGACTCCCACTGTATGTCTCTGTAGATGCAAGGGTACATCCCACCTCCTAAGAGGAGGGACACCCATTGTGAGACCACGGAGGTTTCTCTAAACCTCTCGGAGACCCCCTGCCACTACCTCATGCTCTACTGCTATCTGAGCATCTCCATGACACCCCAGTACCGACATCTCCACCGGACGTGTTGCTCCTCTGTTTTCACGATGAAACAATACATCTGTTAAAAAAACTCTTCTAAGTACACATAAAAACAATATAAATTTTTAAATATAAAAATCACTTGACAAGATTTTTTGGTTTATTACCTAACACATCCCAGTCTGTTCCATCTAAAAGAACCAGGTCCATGCTACCCCGAAAATCCACTCCATCATATGGGAAGTCCTCTATCACGATTAGTTGGCGTCTTAGCCAAGCAAATAAGTCACCTGTAAATTTGAACTCTAACTTCATCCCCAGCCTCGGAGATAGACTCGTCCAACACTCCATGAGTGGTTCACCCACTGGTCATATTGCTAGTGAAATCTGTGATTGCATCTATGGAATCCTCTCTAGGAAGAATGAAACCAAAAATGAACCATATCCAAACTGCTTCTGCTGCCCCATCCTGCATATCAAAATTTTCTCCTTCAAATTTTGAAGGAATGTTGCGCTCTAGTTAAACACGGTTGGCTCTATATAATGTAAATCATAAGCCATTTGCGATCTCGAAACCAATTTTTCACTAGTACTACCTTCCAAATTCGTGATGGAAAATAAAATAGATCGAAGAGGTAGATCCCTAACATCTTTTATCGCAATCTTACCTCCCACCAATCTCGATCCTGGAATGCAAATATTTGATAGATATTCTTCTATAGGAACTGGAAGTACCCTCTGTCTAGATAAGATAACAAGGGCCCCTCTCTTTGAGAGGTCGGTCAGGAAATAAAAATCCTCTAAATCAATGGTAAGTAGTTGTGTCCCAATTTTGAATCCCTGTTCAATAGTGTTCCATAACCCGATCATGTACTCAAGAAGGAGAACTTCCTTCTTCATCTTTTGCATCTTAAAAAACTTGAGAAGACTGCAATTCCTTAATGCAGCCCTTGATTGGGGGTTTTTCAAAGGAGCCACACCATTGAGCTCATGCTAAGGCTCTTTCCACTCAATCATGACTTTTTTCCAAGTATAACCTGCAACCATCATCAACAAAAGGCCATTAGTCATATTACATTAACAATTTTTGGGGTAGATTAAACTTTAAAATCTCTTTGCTTTTGTTTTTCATGCCAGTGCCCCCTTTATTCTTTGATCAGAGCACTAGTTCCCCCCCAACAGGATCACTAGAGAGTTGAAATTTTAAATCGTGCTCCCCCTAGCCCTTTAGGGGAGCGTCAAGCCTCCTTGGCGCTTGGGGCCCTCCAGGGCATCAAATTTAAAGAAAGAAATTACCTAAAAATAAATTTTAAACTATGCAAAATGTTTGGAATATGTTGAGGACCAAATTGACTAGACGGAAGAAGAAATGGTTAACTATAGCTTCAGCACCAATGACTCCAAGAATCTCCCTCCAAAGTCAATTTCTCCACTACTAGAAGTTTTGGCACAAATGAATTGGTAAAAAACATTTTTTACCCTATATTACTATTATAGATTTCTTTTTTTGCTAAAACCATAGTTATTTTGGGTTTTGAAAATCATTTTGGAGATATTATTAATACCCCGGTATGCAATTTTATCATTATTGACATGTTTCGAAGCGGATTTGTTTGATTTTTATCTTTTCGCATTAACAAGCATGGTCTTAGTTCCTTCTCATTCTCAAAAAAAGATGATATTGCAACTGAGTAAACCTTTATCTCTTTTTCAGACTCGCATGGAAACACAAAAAAGGAACCCCCTGGAGTCATATTTAATCTCTTTTCAGACTCTCTAAACATGAAAAGATTGTCGAGTGATCTTGCTTCCTTTCCCACTCGTTAAAAGGTTTTAAAGGGCATCTTTTGAGTGATAATTTATCTCTTTTTTGGCCTTGTGAGACTAACATTATGAAAAATGACAAACCTAGAATCGTCTTTAAGTTCTTTTTAGACTCTATAAACATGAAAATTCACCGATTTTATCTTCTATGGACTCGTTAAAAAAAATCATACATTGAAGGGCCCATATGGGATCGAGCCCTTACTTCTTCCAGTTTGTTCAACAAAGGAAGAGGGACTTACCGAAGGTGAGTTATATTGAGCATGTGTTATCCTCCTCGAGCTCGTTAAATTAAAAAGAGGTACTCGTCTATCTAGATGGGGGAAAATTTTGAAGGAAACAAGCCAAGCAGTTTTTTAAAACATCACAATTCACTCTTATGGCCGCCCTTGAACACGATACTTTCTCTTTGCATACATTTTAATACACTGAACCTCTGCACTAAACCAATCCTCTGAGTTTCTTTACTCCTTTGGGTCACCCGATGAAAGTCACAGTATCCACTGCATCATCATGTTTTGGTCCATATCATGTTTCTGTTGTTGTGCCTCAGTGTTCAATGGAATTATCTACCTCGAGAGTCAACCATCACAAATTTCATGTTTTAACATCCGTGTCAATCCATTCTCATCTGATTCACCACCTTGTATCTCTATGTCAATTTCATGTCATTGATGGGAGATACATCAAGGCCCTCCTTCGACGAGTCTGTTCATGTCGACTTCAACACATTATCCAGGAATTAGACCTATAAACCAATTAGTACCTTGGGACATGCATGCCTCAATGGCATGCCTCCTCGCTTCCAAAAGTAGTTTTGCATCATTGACCTCTAATTAGATGATTCCACGAATGTTCGAATTCAGCTCATTTATTCACATTCGTTGGAATGTACTAGGGTACCTTGGGAATCATTGACATCAATGGTGATTTCCCTCACACTTGTTAACGGTTTACCTCATTGATCGGTAATCAAGTGGTTTCTACCATGTTTGACATCAGGACATCTATTCACATGGTTAGATTCGTACTGCATCAAGATCGGTAAGAAGACCCTGGGTTGAGTGATCACTCTGATATATACTTTTCCCGGGTTGCGACAGAGTTTCTTTTGAGAATATTGATACATATATTGTTACATAGATCCACTTTGTATTGGTTCGTGGCTATGTCTTGTCATATCGTATGTCCACTATGTATTTTTCATGGCTACGATCAGTTCATGTCATGGAATTATATATCCACATTGTATCTTTGGTGGCTATACCCTTTTGTTAATATAATTATGTATCTGCAGTGTATCTTATGGTGGTCATACCTTGAAAGTGTTTATCACTCAAGCATAGTTATGTCTGCCTTGGGTTTGAAACATATCATAACATTTTTCTGATGGTTGTATATAGCTTCTACCAGGTTCTTTGAGTCCATACCCTTTCTCAAGAAATTCTACAAAGAACTGTAGTCATCAGTTTTCGTCTTATAACTTCGCACTTTGGGGGGAAATATATTACACATCAAAATTACTCACTTCAATGATGACCTATTATCGTCATTAAAAGTGTCACAAGTGTCTCACTTTGGCCACAAGTGTCACAAGTGTCACAAATATCATACTGTCATCTTGCCTATGTTGTATCTCAAATGACATCACAAGGGAACTTGAGACATCCTCAGAGACTGGTTAAAAGAAGAATATGTCATTTGAAGAAGGGTACAAATCTTTTGCCTTGAGAAAGACCAATTGAAAATCATTTTTGAAGGGCAATGCTCCCCTACCCACTGGAAGAGAGTACTAGCACTCATGTCCTTCCTTTGGGGGAGTGTTGCAATGCTCTATGCACCATTCTAGAGGAGCAGTGTGTTGTTGAGGAAATCAGGGGAAGATCTCCCTTATCTCTGAAGTTAGTTTGATTCGAATATGAGGTCAAGAATGGATCTTAGGGAGGATCCACAGCTGATAGAGAAATATCCTCAACCTATCCCAAGAATATCTAAGGTGGTTGGGCCTCTCAAAGCCTATATAAGGAGGCCTCCTCATGGTGAAAAGGGGAGACATTGAAGACATCAAACTTATGATCTCATAAAGGAGATTGTTGATTAAGGTTGGTTGTCATTGATGTCAACCCTTGAAGAAAGACCCATAGCACAAAGTTTTGGGTAATGGACCCAATAGTGTTTGATGTAAATATGACTCATTATTGTTTTGTCATGGTTGATAAGAACTAAATATGGATGAACTCCAAAGTGGTTCCCTTATGGTGAAAGCCCTCACGAGAATATGCTTTGTGGAGTAAGAGAACCCATGCTTAATTATGAAATAATGAGATGATGGAAAGTGAATTTGTCAAGGAAAATATCCTATATGGATATTTCTTGTCATTTCATTTCCGGTGGTATGTGGAACGTCACATAATTCCTCACGGTTAGAGAGTTATGGCCATGAGAAGTTGGAGACCCCAGGTTTGGGTAATGGACCCAAGTTTGTTTGATGGGTAATGGTATGAGTTATGATATATTT
>JASDQU011247093.1:8257-25818 GCA_032191745.1 Picea mariana | reverse complement strand
TTGTGCATTCTAAGTTGCATCACATCTATATAAACATGGAAGGAAAATCATCCCTTACCTACGCATCATTTCAGCCTACCAAACTTTTCAAAATGTTATTCAGATATCAATTGACTTTAATGAATGTGCCAACATTTGTGGCCACATTCATACCCAATGCACCCTTGCATTGATTTCAATTTTGCCACACTTTATGACAAGCACTCTTCCATGGTGTGTTGGAGCTTAGCCAAGCTCTTCACCACATGTCTTATTCAATATTTTTCATTAGTGTAGCCGAACTGTGCTTCATGCTACAGGTTGATCATGATTCCAAGTCGGCACATACAAAACTATAAGTTTCTCTTGAATGAACCCAAGTATTCTTTCCTCATTAGTAACCAAGGTGCCCACACTCATGGCCACCCAAATTTGTTTTTCTTTGACACCCATAAAATGTAAGTAAAATTTTCGGAAGGTCCACATTCCTCAATGGAAGGTCCATTGTCTTCCCTTTATGCAAACATGCATTTACTCGAAGCAATTCCATGCAATGTGATAACTATGAGCACCTTTGTTCCCATAGAACCAGTCCTCGCAACCACAGTCTAATGTAGAGTTCTAAAATCTATCTTCCTTGACTGGCCCAGAGGAACTCCATTTTCTCTCCATGTGACTGAGAGTTGTGACCTCGACTCTATTATTTTAAAGAGCTATCCTTTTAGCTCCCATGTCTAGGTGCTATGATCCAGGATTAATCCCTTGTATGCAATTCAACAGTGTAGGTCCGTCTTTCCCCAGATCCAATAGTTGCAAGGGATTTCAGAACCTCGACTAGATCGCGGTTTAACTCTCTTCCTGATCTCTGCAATGAATATGGGTCGTCTTATCTACGATCAGAACCCAAACTCAGATAACGCTACATTGAGTTTAAATTATGGGTATATTTCTCGATGTTAACCCATGTGCATATGCAATCTCTGTAATGATCATGGGTCGTTGATCTTAGCCCTCAATCGATTTTAAACCACATGATTTCTAGATAATAATAATTCCAACACAGGAGTGTTTGACAGAGAATTTAGATTGAGAACATAGCTTCAATTTTCTAAATTCAACCATAGAACCCAACCACAGCATGAGTTTACGCGACGTTAACACATGGGTTCCTTGCAGCTTCACCCACCAATCGTTCATAGATCGACAGTTCACAGCTATTGTGGAATCCCAATATGTCCGCTCTTTATTGGAGAGTTCAATCTCCGCAATCTGAAAAGTGCTCGCCCGACTCTTTTAATCATGGTCATTGATCATTCACCTCGACGAGATGAATGGTGTTGGTTGATTGCAGACCGTGAACTAGCACGCCCGTTAATTTCACCTTCGTGTTCCGCAATGATCCATGACCATCAATCTAATCGAACGACTGGTGTTTAATCCATTAACTCCAGTGGATATTGAAGTCAATTTGATGACTGAGATCGATTTTCCCTCTGATGAATGACTCGCATTCATCTCCTCTGTCAGGTTCTTGATTAACCTGATTCGATCAGGATTTTCTTCCTGAATAATACTCTACTTGGGTATCCATTGCATACAACTACCTTTCAAAAATTATGTGCATAACATTAAGACAGTAAAACATTTTTAGACATGTCCTAGCATATCTTCATGCACCTCATCACATTATCCTTAATGTTTTCATGAGTGCAACGCAAACAGATCTCGATTGTTTCTACAACAATAAGACCATCATAAATTATGGTGTCAAAACATTTTCTTTCATCGGCATTCGAGCTTTCTCATCCTAGAGAAAACATAATAATCAGCAAGAAAAAAATTGAGGACTCTCCCCTTCTTCCAATCCTTTCTACACTGCCTGGGACTTTTCAGCCTAGTTGAGTTATCTCTAAGGCCTCACTGCCTTTTCTTAACATGGATTCACCCAAGCCTATTGAATCAACATACTCATTTATTCATTTATTAGTCTTCTATTCATTATATGATGTTTTCAAAATGTATCCAGGATTCTTACACACACACACACACATATACAAGATTGTAGCTCACTACTTAATTCTCAACAGTTATTAAGGTTGTGACTCTATCCTCCTGGAAGAGTCTTCACATAGTTCCTCCACAGGGAACTCCTTCAGCATGCAACTTATTTATTGCATATCCTTCATTATTTGTGATAGCCTAAACCTTGAGTTAGCTTCAGCTCGGTACCAAATATTCCATAGGGAATATAAACGTGCATCTTTTTCATGCATCCAAATTATGTATCCACCCATATTTTGGTCTTTGTTAACTTACATCCATGATTTATTTAACCATATGAACAATCAAAAGCATATGTGTAGATGCCATGGGTATATTTTACAACCTACATACATCTCTACTTTAAAATTAGTCAACTCATGATTGTTCAAAATCGTTCTCATGCAATCCTCAAAGGCATAATCATTTGATCTGTATTTTATGAGAAGAATGAAATGAATACAGATTATTAAAAGATGTTTAACATAGAATAACAGAGATACAGTACAACTAGTTTTTTATTCAATAAGGAAATAAGTTGAAACTATAAAATGCAGCAGAAAACAAGCTTGTTGGAATCGTGGTGGCTTATCTCTGAGAAGAGATGTGACGGTTGTGTTCATTCGCAAGAAGATTATTACAATGAGGCTCTCAAGAAATTTTTACAATAAAAATGAATGTTAAAAACCCTAGACATCCAAAAACCTAACCCTAGGAGATGAAGCGCCAAAATTCATGTGGGCCCCGTTTGGGTAAGTTAGTACATCAACTTCCCGTGGTCATAACTTTTTCATACAATCTTTGTTTTAGGTGCACGATAGCCTGTTGGAAAGGTGTCATCGAGGAGATTCATTTTGGGGGATCAATTAGAGACTTCGGTTATCATTGAGAAGCTTGATCTAGAAAAACCTTCATTTATGCCCTCAAAATGGCCCCGGAAGTTAAAAACTGCTAAAAATATTAAATTGCCAAAATTGCCAGAAAATTGTTTCGAGCGAGTTGGAAA
Source organism: Picea mariana (assembly GCA_032191745.1). Classification (NCBI taxonomy): domain Eukaryota; kingdom Viridiplantae; phylum Streptophyta; class Pinopsida; order Pinales; family Pinaceae; genus Picea; species Picea mariana. Next base: position 22,793 of record JASDQU011247093.1, on the reverse strand, counting down.
AGGTGGGTGGCCACCGATATCCACTTGGATCAATCCTCCCTCCTTAGGAAGAAATGGTCTCCATTTCATTGATTTCCCCCATCAGATGAGGAAATTTATGATGAATTTGGCCCCGGGTGAGCCACTTGCCTTGGTGTAGGAGCTTCCTTGCCTTGACGACTCAATAAAGTTGGATCCTTTGTTGTCAAGTGCCCTTGATCTGTGTGTCCACAATATGATGACTGGATTTATGTTGCATGCATTCGGGGTTGAGCTTTGTTGGTGTCAACTGCTATGCTCTCTCTGATGTGTCCAATAATGGTGGGAAATATGGCCGAAGGAGAGACATGTTGAACGCTGGTGTATGGCCCATAACGGAGTGGGAGAAGCTTCTGATGGGGCCCTGTAAGGATTTATTTTTGCAAGTACAACCAAACTTTATATCCCAATTGAAACTTATGTGGAACCCGATGTTGATCATGGCGTTGCTTATACTTGGCATTAGACTTCTGTAGAATATCCTGAACCTGTTGGCAGATGTGCTGGATCTTCTCAATGAACTAAGTGGATTTTTCAACTTCCGATGGAGTAGGGGATGAGTTGGCTAAGGTGGTCACCATGGCTAGTGAAAAATCCATGGGGCCCAATGGTTGGAATTCCAACCCCACCTGAAAGGGGTTGTGGCTAGTTGAGCTATGCAGGTCTCGATTGTATCTATGTTGGACACAGGGAAGACTCTCATCCCATGTGCGAGGGTGTTTTGAATTGTACATGCACAGGATATGTACGATCATCCGATTGACGAACTCAGTTTGGCCATCTGTCTGGGGGTGGAAGGCAGTGGATTTGGTTAGCTTGGTATCCAACAGTGACCAGAGGCTCGACCAGAATGTGTTGAGGAATTGACTGTCATGGTCTGAGATAATGGTTTGTGGGATCCCAAAATGTAGCCATACTTGTTCAAAGAAGATCTTGGCAGTGGATTCTTCTGTGATGTTTTTCTTGTAGGTGGCTAGAATCGCCATCTTGGAAAAGCGATCAACAACCACAAAAATAAAGTCATTTCCCCTCTTGGTGGATGGGAGGCCCGACATGTAGTCCATTGAGATGGATTCCCATGGCCTGTCAGGATTATGCATAGGGTTGTGCAGGCCCTGTTTCTTAGTGGTCAGTTTGGAAATAACATAGGTGGTGCAGGACATGATATAATTGTCGACATCCTGTAGAAATTTCGGTCAGTAGAAATGTTTCTGCAGAACTGCCACTGTCTTTTCGATGCCAAAGTGTTCTGCGACCTGAATGTAGTGAGCTTCCAAAATTAGCTTCGTGCACTCGCTTGATGGAATGGAAAGATGGCCTAGATGGCACAACAACTCATCTTGAATATGGAAACTAGCAACCACTGAGTTGGCACCCAAAATTTGGTAGGTGGTGGAGAAGTCAGGGTCTTTCTCGTAGAGGTGGGGCCATCCAGAGGTCTCGTGGCCACAAGAGTCAAGCACCATGGTGAGTGTCGCGACTAGAGGTCGGTTGAGGCAATCAACAACTCGGTTGGTACTTCCTATTTTATACTTGATGTTGAGGTGGATCTGCTGTAAGTATGTGGACCAATTCTGATGGCGATCATTCTGCAATTTTCCTTGGGTCTACATGAACTATAGTGACTTGTGATCAGTGTGGATGACTGTCTCATTCCCAAGAATGTAATGTCTCCACTGGCGGCAAGCTTGCACAATGGAGTACATTTCTTTTTCGTAATTAGGTTAATTAAAAACAACATTTGATAGTGTCTCACTATGATATGCCACAGGGTGGACGTGTTGAGTGAGAACGATGCCCACAACATAGTCTGAGGCATCTGTCTTGATCTCAAAGGGATGTTGCAGGTCCGGTATTGAAATTACTGGGGATGAGCACAAACGCTTCTTCAAGTCATCGAAGGCTTGTTGTTGGGACAAGCCCCACACAAATTTTTCCTTACCACCACCCCTGGTTACTTGGCTGAGGGCCCAATATGCGATATGAGAGAATCCCAAAATGAACCTCCAATAGAAATTGGCAAGGCCCAAGAAGCTTCGAAGTTCAGTGAGTGTGGTTGGGGTTGGTCAGTCACAGATGACCTGGATCTTGGCTGGATCCACATGCACACCATGTCAATCAATGATGTATCCTAAGTAATGGACCCTGTCCATGATGAAGGATCATTTTTCCAAGTTTGCATATAGTTTGTGCTGTCGAAGGGTGTTTAGAACCTGCTAAATATGTTGCAAGTGTTCCGCCCAAGTCTTGTTGTAGATGAGGATGTCATCCAGATACACCACTACAAAAGTATTGGTCAAAGTTCGTAGGATATCGTCCATCATCCTCATAAAATTTGTTTGAGAATTTTCCAAACCAAAGGGCATGACCAGCCATTCAAAAAGACCTTCTTTTGACTTGAAGGCGATCTTCCATACATCTGTTTGTTCTATTGGTACATGGTGGTATCCAGACTCCAAATCAATCATATTGAAGTATTTGGCCCCCATGAGATGATCAAGGAGGTCATCGATTCGGGGAATCAAGTATTGGTTTCGGAATGTGATTTTATTCAGGTTCTGGTAATCAATGTAGAGTCGCCAGGTCCCGTATTTCTTCTATACCAGGACGATTGGGCTCTCACAAGGAAATGAGCTAGGACGTATGTGCCCCTTGTGGAGTAGTTCTTTGATCTGCCTCTTGATATCCTCATTTTCTAATGGAGAGCAGCGGTAGACCGACACATTGGGTAGCGGTGCACCTGGGGTCAAATTGATGGGATGCTTGACCTGGCAGTGCAAAGGTACACTAGTAGGAGAGGAGAATATATTTGTTTATTCTTCCAAAACCTTATCCACTTGCTTCTATTGTGTGGAGAGATCGGCCGCGGAGGCCCTGGATGTGGTTGTGATATTTTGCTCACTCTGAGAGCGAATCATGAAGAATACAAATTTCCCAGTATGAGAGATGACTTTCCTACATTTCTTGGCAGAGATCAAGGAAATAGCACAAGGAGGGACTGCCTCGGGTATCCTGTACAATTTCCTATTCAAAGTAATAATAACACTACAAGGCCTAGATTTATATACAACATAATGTTTCCATAAATAAGGTTGGCCCAAAAGAACATTACAAACTTCGAGAGGAGAAACATCACACAATACCTCATCTTTGAAGGGTTTGATGTCGTACAACAGTTGGCACTGTTGGATGATGCGTGTTGACGATAAAAATCGCAACGAGGAATTTCACCTGCAAAGTATTGTTAAATCTTATTATTTAAACTATTATAATTATATATAATACTAGTAGGTGGGACCCCCTTGTAGACTGGAGGCTCAGAGATAGTCATATCACACATTTTATGTTGTTGTTTTGATGTTGCTTATAGGGTCTTATATGGTTTATGATGTAGTCTTGGTTTTGTTTTGACATAATGACAGGTGGATGATTCATTTTATGTGATGTTTTGTTATTCGAAGCTTTGATTTTATGTTATGATTGGCATATATTTACAGTGATATTCTCGGCCATGTCACCATGATTTGTTACCTGGCTACACCTGCACAAGACATATGTTAGTAACAACATAAACCGAAAGAAATGGGAAAGAGACTTAAAAAAAAATCCAAAAGAAAGGGCCTATACTATGCTATGTTAGAAGTTATGTGCAATTAAAATGAAACAAGTTAGTGTTAAATCCTAACTACAAATGGTTAGTGGCTATGCGATTTTCAATTGAGTTATATTGGACACATTTGATATCTGGTATGGTATGGTTTTGGCAATGGTTAATATGAATTTTGGGTGGCACATTTGGTAAGCAATAGGGTCGCAGATTTCAATGGTTTGGAGTTAATGACATGGTTAATGTATTGGTGATCGATGGTTGTCATGTACTTTGAAATTGAATGTAGAGGAAGATGGAAGCGATGTGCAGTAAATGCATGTCACTCCATACTTCTCCCATCAGGCCATCACCCTAGTATGGTTATTGTTGCATTTGGTTTTGCTAGTGGTTACGCTCTGAGATCTAAGCCAGGGAAGGAAGTGCTCCACCAAATCACCCTTTTTTAAAGCTATTGGTTACAGGTATGGTTATTTTCACCCATCTATGAATTTATCTCTGTTTATGAACGAACTATGGCTCAGTGATGCATTGGTTTTTGTTTTCCTGAGATTGGCAAATGTGAATGCATGGGTATTCTCTCTGGAATGACTGTGTGGTTATTCATTTTGCAAATAAAAGAATTGGTTGGTTGAGTTATGCATTTGTTGGTTGTTCTGTGTGGTGAAAACTATGATGGCTCTCAGTTTTTTTAAGTGGACATGGGTATTATCACTCTATTTTTTGTTGGAGGGTTTTTCTCTGTTTATCCTTACTAGCTACTTCCTCACAATTATGAGGGTAGCCATATCCAGTCATATTCGGGTTGTTTATGGTTCCTGTGCATTTTTTCGAACTACCATTGGGTCACTATGTATTATCCAGATTCATGGTTGTGGGTTATTCACCTGGTCATGGGATTATTTTTGTGGTATTGGCATCAACATATCTCAGAAGTCAGTTATAGGGTGGCCATTATGCCAAGATGTATGCTTTATGGTTGTTGGTGATATAAATTATGCCTCGGGTCTGTATTCCCATTGGAATTGTTATAAATTAATTTGTCTCATGAGGAATGCATAGGGGTTATGCCTCTGTGTGTTCTGGGTACTTTTTACTGTCTAGTGGGCATTTGTTGCTCCTCTGCATTGTTAACCTACCCCACCTGTCGTTGAACTGTTGCACCATTTCACAGACTTAGAGTTATAAGAAACTGTGTGTTGTATCGAAGGGTCTTTTCTTATTGGTTGATATGTTTGGAGGACCTCCAGTCTCTCAGTACTATTGTTGATCGAGCAAACTCTTAATTGCTTCCTTGTGTTCGTTATTATAGAGTCTATTTTTTCTAAAAATCGCAACTATCTTATTCGAATTAGGCATCTTTCTGATTGTCAAAGATTGGTTGTAAAATTGAGTGGTCATAACAGTTGCATTGAGTATTATCTCATCTCTATTTGATTGAGTTGTTGGAAATTTGTGATCAAAGAAGAGAAATGATATACAGTCAAAGGGGCTACCTCTTTTTCATTACGACAATTGCATCGAAAACCTAGCTCATTTTTATTTGATTAAATTAGTTGATTGGTAGTCAGTGATAATGTGAAGTCAATGGATGTCTCTTCTCGTTATGCTTTCTATTGGTGCATGCTTACAATGTGGTCTCAATTGCTAGTTGGTGGTTGCTATGTGTTTCATTAGTCCTGATCGAGATCATGTCAAATTATGGAAATTGATGACTATGATTTCATTGTTTCACTTTGTATGTATTATGGAGGCATCATGCATGCTTGATTTAAATTGCATCATCAATGATGAATCTCAGGTTTTGTATTATGGTTTCATCGCAACATTTTATTAGTTGATATAATGAAAAGGCATGAAATCAGGCTAGTTTTAAAAAGTCTGTTCAATCTAGAAAAAATACATGTGTATATGTTTGATTTGGGCGATTGCGAATTATGGACAATTTTGATATTTGATGGATAGAGATGAAGCAATATGGTTGTGTGTTCCTTTTGATTTTGTTTTAAATGAAAAGAAAGGAAAAGAAGGAAACCAAGTATTCTCTTAACATGACTGTTGAAAGGCATAATGATTATGAGTATGATTACAGACTGTGTTAATTGAGAAGTTTGAATAAACTGAATGTGGGACATTGAACAATTTTGACACACAGTAATTGTTTAATTGGTATTGCTATATTTGATTTGTTTTAAGGACAATATTTGTTTTTTACCTACCATTCTCTCACCTTTTCTCACATTACAAGACCCCTTGCCTTCCCATATTCACTATCCACTCCCTCTTCTTAAAATTAAATTATAGTTAAGTTAAACTTTATATTATAACAGTTAAAGGATGACACATGGATGAGTTACAATGATATATTCTTTTGATTTACTTTACAGTTGATTGTTTGATGATTTGTTGAGCAGTAATCATGATCTATCCCCCTTTCATTTTAACACTTTTCGCTCAATACAATCCCTCATATATCCCAGAACTCTTATTCACCCCCTTCTCATTGACAAGTATTAAACAATTTGTATGGATTGGATTGCACGAGTCTGATGTGTTGTTGAGCCAAACTTTGTTTCATATTTAAAAGAGATGTCATGTATGGTTGTTGAAGAAACTAGTTGATAATCAATAATGCATACAAGAATGAGCTTTTTCAGCAAAGGTAGCCATGGTCAAGGTAACAGAGGAAGAGGAAATTGGAACAGGGGCCCTAGAAGGACAAGGTTTTCTATACATTTTGATGCAGACTCGCAAGAGTTGAGCCGACTATTTCAAGATGGATTTTTTAAATGGATTGGACAAGGAGTGCTCCAACCTATGCCAAAAAGGCCTCCCTTCCAAGCCCCACATGTCCCTGGTATCCCAGTGCCCCCTCATGTCTCATTACAACCTGAAGTCCCTGAAAATGAAGGATGTCAAGATATTGTCCACCCGACAGTCTCCCAACATCGCGGTTGGCCTAACTTGTCTCTACCTGCTCCTCCACATGTTAATCAATCTATCCAAGATGCCCCTACCCACTCACTAGTACATTCTTTCCATGCAAGAAAAAGGTTTAAAACCGAGGCCCACCATGCTCCTAACAAAATAAAATGTGTTGCTTCCCCCTCCTCACCCTCAAATGACTCTTTCAAATCTATGTCCTCCCGCATGCATTTGAGAGATGATTGCTCTCATGTTATCAATGAGATTAGGCCTAAAGGCTCCACACAACCTAAGGAAAATTTAGAGAGATCGGAGGGTGACAACAACTACAAGGGTAAGATTGCCTCCCAAAGTGGCAAATATGGGTTTTAAGTTTTTTTATTTATTGATTGTTGAGATCAGTTGACTTCTAAAATTTTGGACAACACACTATTTTTTGGATATATGGATAAGATGTTTTTGGAAATAATTTCAATTATTTTTTATATAAACTGCCAAATTATGAGAGCGATGATGGGAGCCACAAGGAGGGATGTGTTTGATTGATTAACTAGTTGTGTTATGCTTGTTAAAGAACTAAAGGGAGTCACAAGGGGCCCCACATACTAGTTATTAGTTATTAAAAACCCTTATTACGATTTTATTACTTTTCCCCCTTAACTAAAAATTTGGTTGAGTTTTAGTTATCTTAACTAAAAAGGTAGTTTAACTACTTTAACTAATTCTGTTTTCTTGAAAAAAAAAGGAAAAGGAGGAACAAAGGGAGAATAGAAGGAGAAGCATACTAAGGTTTGATCTTGATTTTTATTGAGATAATTCAATTTTCATTCATTCTTTAATTCATTGAAAGCCTAATTATCTTTTATGATAGAAGGGTCCTATTGTAGACAACAAGATTCAGGGTTGAATTACATCATTCAGACACTTGTTTTTTAGAGGTGTTGATCTATCTTTGATAGTCTGTGTAGACTTGTCTGTTTGTGAATTAAATTTCATGACTGATAAAAGCTATTGTTCAGAGTCGAGTGGGAAAAAAATTGTGGCAAGTTGATCTAACTTTTAAAGTTCAGTTTTTTACTTTCTGTCGTAAGTCCTTTTGTATGGTTTTCAATGGGGACATCTAAGTTTGACTTTGGTCCAAACTTCCTCTAGGAATTTTGTAAAGAGAACGAGTCTTTGATAAATTGGAATGGAATAAATGATTTCTTTATGTCTCATCTGTGTTGATTATTGACTTGGTGTTTTTTACTTCTGTCTCTACAATTATTGTTGTATCTTTTATATTCAAAAAATTACATAAATATTGAATTTTTTAGCAAACTTTCATTTATAAAAAAATCATCCTAAGCACTTGTAACCAATACTTGTGGATTAGGAAACAATTTTCGATGGTTATAAACATAGGGTGATGTTCTCATCTATCTTTCTCTAGACAAGTAAGATCTAAAAATGCTTCAGTAAGATCATTGCATATATTTTCCTCAACATTTATTTGGCGACCATACTGGGGATATCTTCAATATCTCTCTGGTTGATTTTTATGCTTGATTATCATCAAATACATCTATTTTTGTAATATTGATTCTTTGACTGTTTCATTTCTTAATGAATGTACTTGATGCAAGGCATCCCAATATTGAGCCCAGTCTTCAAGATTAGGAAAACATTGCTTCGAAATTGTTTAACACCATTTTAGACGTTGCTAATACTCAGGATGAGATTAATCATTCATGGGCAACAATTGAACGAGACATAAGTGCCTAAGAACGTTAGGAATCTAGATGTATACAACCTAGAAATCAACCATAACCTTCTTTTTCCTTTAGCTTTGACCTTCTTTTCATGTCCTTAGACGCTCGTGTTTCTAGGAGAAGAAGAGGCTTATCACTTGAAATTAATCCTTTTGCTGAAATAGGAAGAAGGAACGTTGTGCTATCGACCCAACAAAGTGCTCTAAGGAGAACCTTGTATGATTCATCTAGTTCGTCTTTCTCTCCTTTACCTATCATCCACAATATGGAATCTAGTGGTGGCTTTGTTGGCACTGGAAGTCACCATGTCTTCAGCTTCGTCAATGATTGGTAGCTTATATAGTCACCATGTCCCTGTCTAATCTACCACAAACCCCACCAAAGTCATTAAAAATTATGGGCTTTTTCAATTTGAAGAAGATGCTACAACCACACTATGGCATGTTTCCTCCCCTCTTAACCTAACACTTGCTACTTTTCCACTTCCTAAATTCAAAGAGAATATTCCTAGGTTTTCGGGGAATAACAATGTCACTACAAATGAACACCTAGTGGCATTTTCTAATGTCTATCACAACATAGGATCCAATGACAACGATACTTGCATGCACTTATTTGTCAATACCCTGGACGGTAAGGATGCGGCCTATTTCTTTGACCTTCCTCCTAATATTCTGTCTACTTGGGAGGAGTTAGTCTATTGATTCAAATCCACCTATGGGCAATCTAAAATCCCAGCTGAGTAGTTATGGGAGTACAATAACATTGCTTATAAGGGTGGTGAGACCATCAAGTCCTTCAACTTGCATTTCACCATGTTATACAATCAAATCCATGAACTCATTTGACCTCAGAACCAAGCCACTTTCATTCATTATTATAATGAATTACCTTCCCTCTACTGTCATAAGTTTTAGGGAAAATCCATTGATAACCTTCGTTCCTCTATGCATACTTATTTAGAGTATGAAGAACAACTTGAAAGAACATGTCTTCCTCAGGGAGAATAAGTTAAACAGACAGACATGTCTGCCCTCTTACAACTTGTACAAGACATGAATAATCGTATGATAGCGTATGAGTGAAAGGGAAATGTCTCCCCTCTCACCCCTGGGGCTTCATCCTCTTCTGCACCCTTGTTTAGAAATCTAAATGAAAATAATTTTTAGCCTAAAACTATCATGCCTCGTAGTTGGTGTAACTTTTGCGAGGAACACCACGAGGAAACCACGTGTGAGGTAAAGAAGAGTTCCAGAGATAAGATATTTGGTAAAAGACTGGAAACTACCATCATTGTCCTAGATTTTGCAGAGCCAGAAGATGTCATGATCATCAATAATAAGAATAAAGCCTATGCTCCCAAAGGAAAATATGATCCTCCCTGCAATTATTCTATCCCAAGCTCATCCTCACCAGCTGCTACTGTTCAGGTTCGTAAGGTTCCTGACAGTCAAGGAATTACCTCTCTTCTCCCCCCTTCCAAATACAATATTCTAAGTTAGTTGGCCAACATCAAAGAAAATGCCACCCTTCTAGACATGGTTTCCTTCCCTGAACAACAGAGGCATCTAAAACAATTCATGGAAGGAAAATATTTCATTGTAGCCAACCTCTCTAAAGAGGTAAATGAATAGGATTTGTCTTTAAATAAAGTAGGTGTACATAACTTTAGTTACTCTATAAAAAGTCCCCCTTTTTATATGTCTGTAAAGATTATGGATAAGATTGCCTATTGTTGCCTCATTGATGACGGTTCATGCCCAAGTGTAATGTTGAAGATTATTATGGAAGAGATAGGCTTGTCTTGTACAAATGAAAATGCCAGAAGCATGTTCTCTTATAATAGTCTACAACAAATGACCATAGGCGAGATCAAAGATGTGGCCTTGGTTTTATGCGCACACCTTGAAATAAGGACAACCCTTAATATTCAGGTAATTGATATGCCAATAAGAAATTACTCAATCATCTTAGGAAGAGATTGGCAAGCTTTGACAGGTGRATACCTCTCACTCGACGAGACACACTTATTCGTTCCTTGGAATGGTAAAAACATCATAGTCCTTAGAGAGGGAAGGATTTCACCCTACATAGAAAGTGTTCCACAACCTAATGTGAATTATATCGAAGAGCACCTAGGGGTGTATTCCATCTTTGTAGAGGAGGATAACATTCCCTTGGAAAAAATCGACTTAGACGACGGTATGTGGCACATGCACTTTGATGGTTCATGGTCTAATGAAGGAAACAAAGTTGGCATTATCATCTACTCTTCTGTGGGGAAAATTCATAACTTTTCTTATAGGTTGGAGTTTGCTTGCACAAACAATGTCACTGAATTCAAAGCTTTATTATTAGGCATTGAAAACCCCTATAATCTGGGTTGTGGTCACCTTATAGTTTTTGGGGATTCTGAGCTTGTTGTAAACCTTGTACGTAAGATATAATCTCCTAGAAACAAGTTGATAAAATGATATACCCAAAATGTTTGGGAACTTATCTCGAACCTATTATCTTTCAACATTACTCATGCTAAGAGGGAATTGAACTCAATGGATGATCGGTTAGTTGTTTTTGTAGCCTCTCCTAATTGACAACTTTTGCCACACAGACTTGATTGTACTTTTCAATCTCTATATCTTCCACATATCCCTGACAATATATAATCATGGCAGGTCTTCCCTAGTGATGAGAGCATTTGTTCTTTCATTCAAAATGAACCATATAAGCCCAAGGAAATTATATCCATGGAAGATAACAAGATTTCTAAGGGCTTGACTCCTCTCGAGAGTTCAATTTCATCGAGTGATGTAGGCAATGAAGAGAAACATAAATAAGAGGAGTCAAAAAGGAAGGTGGGTGAAACAATTTCCTTGAACATTGGGACACCCAAGTCTCCAAAGAATGTTAAAATAGGTTTCCAATGTTCTGATGAAGAAAAAATGAAGTTTTCCAATCTGCTCAACGAATTTCAAGATTTGTTTGCTTGGTCTTATGAGGATCTTCGTGGTTTTGATCCCGCTCTTATACAACATGCCATTTTCATCAAGGAAGGCATAAAACCAGTTAGGAAAAAACAAAGACTTATCAACCCTGCATTGGAATACACTATTCGAAAGGAGTTGGAAAAACTCTTGTAGGCTGGAATCGTCTTTCCGGTCAAGTATTCTGAATGGCTTTCCAATTTGGTTCCCATTTAGAAAAAATATGGTCAGATTGGATTATGCGTTGATTTTCACGCGTTAAATTGGGCTAGTATAAAATATCACTTTCATCTCCCTAATATGGAAATAATTTTGTAGCAAGTTGCAAGGTCACAGATGATGTTCTTACTTGACAGTTTTTCTGGTTACAATCAAATCAAGGTAAAAAAGGAAGATAAATATAAAACAACCTTTATTACTCATTGGGGCACCTTGACTTATGAACATATTCCTTTTGGCTTATCTAATGCATGTGCGACTTTTCAAAGACCCTTGCAAATAGCTTTTGATGATTTGATCGACAAGATTATTCATATTTATCTTGATGATCTAATCGTGTGCTCTAAAAGACTATCAATTGTCTCAAATTTTAAAAAGTTATGGTTGGGTCCTTTAAAGATCTCTTTTGTCCTAGGTACAAACTCTTACATTCTAAAAGATTTACAAGAGTGATTGTTTTCCTACAGCACTAACAATTCTCACTTAAAACACTACGTGGAACCAACTTGAAAAGTTTTAATGCTGTTTGGATTTTCTATATATTAGTAGTTCAGTTATGTTTTCATTTTCACTACTGCTTTTCATTTCTTCTTTTACAGTAGTTTAAATTTTTCTTTCATTTTAGTAGTTTTTCTTCTGCTTTTGCAATTCTGTCATTTTATTTCTGTTGTTTTAAATTTTGCAGTTCCATTTCTATTATGACTTTTATTGCTTTTCATCTTTTAAGTTCAACTTGGGTCAAGAATAAAGTGTTGGATCAGTTCTACCATAGTGACACTCCTGCAGGGTATTGTTAGTCAATAAAAATCAAGCTTACACGACTGTTACAATGTTCCCCCTGAAAGCATAATTGAATTTTTTATCTGTTTCACTACTGTCTTATGAAGAAATTGGTTACCTCCCGCTTATGCTTTCCATTTCTTCATCCCTTTGAGAATTAAAAGAGAAATTCCATGTTTTTTTTCTCCTTGAAGTCAAGATCAAATTCTGTTTGAATGATTATGCATACAGGGATAAACCCCCTCATACTTAACATTTTCCATGAGTTATTCCCAAATTCCCAGTCATTTTTCCATTAAATCCACTCACTTCCCCCTGTTGCATGATCATTCTGGTTATATCTTCTTGATCTGTTGTTCTTGGTCTGTGGAACCATACATTTTGGGTTCTTAATCTGTTGGAAACAAATTTCCCCGTGTAGTCACCAGTTTGTTGACGATAAAAATCGCAACAAGGAATTTCGCCCGCAAAGTATTGCTAAGGCCTATTATTTAAACTATGATAATGATATATAATACTAGTAGGTGGGACCCCCTTGTAGCCTAGAGGCTCAGAGATAGTCATATCACATATTTTATGCTGCTATTTTGATGCTTCTTACAGGGTCTTATATGGTTGATGATGCAGTCTTGGTTTTATTTTGACATAATGACAGGTGGATGATGCATTTTATGTGATGTTCCGTTGTTCGAAGCTTTGATTTTATGTTATGATTGGCATATATTTATAGTGATATGCTTGACCATGTCACCATGATTTGTTACCTGGATACACCTTCACAAGACATATGTTAGTAACAACATAAAACAAAATAAATGGGAAAGATACTTATAAAAAAATCCAAAAAAAAAGGGCCTATACTATGTATGTTAGAAGTTAAGTGCAATTAAAATGAAACAAGTTAAAGTTAAATCCTAACTACAAATGGTTAGTGGCTATGTGATTTGCAATTGAGTTATATTGGGCGCATTTGATATATGGTATGGTATGGTTTTTGCAATGGTTAATATGAATTTTGGGTGGCACATTTGGAAAGAAATTAGGTCGCAGATTTCAATGGTTTGGAGCTAATGACATGGTTAATGTATTGGTGATTGTTGGCTATCGTGTATTTCAAAATTGAATGTAGAGGAAGATGGAAGTGATGTGTAGTAAATGCACATCACTCCATACTTCTCCCATCGGGTCATCACCCTAGTATGGTTATTGTTTCATTTGGTTTTGATGGTGGTTAAGCTTCGAGACCCAAGCCAAGGAAGGAAGTTCTCGGCCAACTCGCCCTTTTTAAATCTATTGGTTACAGGTATGGTTATTTTCACCCATCCGTGAATTTCTCTCTATTTATGAACAAATGATGGCTTAGTGATGCGTTGGTTTGTGTTTTCCTGAGATTGGCAACTGTTAATGCGTGGGTCTTCTCTTTGGAATGACTATGTGGTTATTCTTTTTGCAAATAAAAGAATTGGTTGGTTGAGTTATGCATTCGTTGGTTGTTTTGTGTGGTGAAAACTATGATGGCTCTCTGTTGTTTTAAGTGGACATGGGTACTATCAATATTTGTTTTGTTGGAGTTTTTTGCTCGGTTTATCCTTATTGGTCACTTCCTCACAGTTCTGAGGGTAGCCATATCCAGTCGTATTGGGGTTTCTTATGGTTGTTGTGTATTTTTTCAAACTACCGTTGGGAAATTGTGTATTATCCAGAGTCATGGTTGTGGGTTATTCACCTAGTCGTGGGATTATTTTTGTGGTATTGGCATCAATGTATCTCATAAGTCGATTATAGGGTGGCCATTATGCCAAGATGTATGCTTTATGGTTTTTGGTGATATAAATTATGCCTCAGGTCTGTATTCCCACTGCCATTGTTATAAATTAATTCAGCTCATGAGGAATGCATGGGGGTTATTCCTCTATGTTCTGGATACTTGTTATTGCCCAGTGGGCATTCGTTTCTCCTCTGGATTGTTAACCTACCCCACCCATCGTTGAACTGTTGCACCATTTCACATACTGGGAGTTATAAGAAACCATGTGTTTTATCGAAGGGTCTCTGCCTATTGGTTGATATGTTTGGAGGACCTCCAGTCTCTCAGTACTATTTTTGAGCAAGTGAACTATTAATTTCTTCCTTGTGTTCGTTGTTACAGAGCCTTTTTTTTCTAAAAATCCCAACTGTCTTATTTGAATCGGGCATCTTTCTGATTGTCAAAGATTGGTTGTAAAATGGAGTGGTCATGACAGTTGCATTGA
>JASDQU011247091.1:39673-51048 GCA_032191745.1 Picea mariana | reverse complement strand
CTATGTGGAAGGCTTGCCTGGATACCCATGACTATCAATGGAACTTCGACAGAGGAAGACTTTGAGATTATTAAATTTGTTGAAGACAACGCCCCATTTACCATTCTCATAGGAAAACCTTGGATTGATAGAGAAAAAGCTAGACGAAAAGAGGAAGAAGAAGTTTTGGAACAGAAGAAGCAAGAGTTAAAAGACTTTATGACCAGAAGGATCACACACTTGATTGAAGAACACAAGAGCATATCACAGATATTTAATACTAGCAACTCTAATGTCGAGGCTAAGAGAACACTCGAGGATCCGTAGAAGATTGAGTTAGCTATTTTTGATACAGAAGAAATATTATCTAGGAACCCTAGGAAAGACTTTCAACAATGCGAAGTAACTGAGACCACAGAAGATAAGCATCAGAATGGTAAAATAATTCCTGAGATGAAGATCACTAGGAAGAAGGATAGAAAGTTAATAAATAAAAGGGCTAATTCTCTACGGTTACAAGAGGTTCTAGAGGATACTTCGGAGACAAAAAAATTGTAGAATTGTAACTTCGCCAAGATATCAGAACAACGACATAGAGTAATTCACCATGATGAAGCAATATAACCATTGGGGTTGATATATCCATTTGAATTATGCTCCGAACGGGTAGAAAAGAAATAAAGGTTCATCATCCAACCATTGAAAAGTGCCATAACGAGTCGAACAAGAGTTAATGAAGGATCATAACCGTTGCCAGCAAACCGTTACTAAGTTTTCCTACTTAGTCCATCGTGCCATGCACCGATAATACTTTTTGCTAAGTAATAATTTGAGCATGAAACCTGATATTAACTCACCCTGAGATCATTTCCTTGTTCCCATACTATTCACTAAAGTCTCTGAATTTCTTTCGCACCGGAGCTAGCTGACCCAAAATTGTATGTTGGATGAGTTCAACGCTGCTGAGAAAATCATTGAATAATTTTTAATTGACTTAATGACTGAGAGAGTCAAGTCAGAGAGAGGAATGTCTACAAGTGTATAGGCATTGTCCTCAGGAGCATTGCCAGCTTTCCCCTCCACTGCTTGAGCAGGACAATCTCGACTGACTTCGAAAAGACGATCTAAGCTCGGAAAAGACTTCACCACTGTGAAGATGATCCCAAGCGTCTTGCCTAAGTATATCCCACCACTAAGCGACACAGTGAATCAAGACACTGTACCTAGATACTTAGACTATGCTATGATCACTGTGTACCTCCTGAAAGGGGTGTGCGTAGTTTGTGTTGACCAGGATAAGCTCACAGCACTGAAATTTAGTGATTTTAACCTTGGAGATCACAAGGTTTATAGTATGATATCCCCACACAAGTACTTAACTATCACAAAAGGAAGGAACCCAAATATTTTCTCTCAGTAATGGACCCATAACCTCACATAGTCAACCCTCCTCAATGTAATGAAGATTCCTCATTTCAGGAGGTATCAGGAAGTGAATGCATGTGTTAGATTTTTGTTGTCCTGCTACCATGGAGGATACTTATGGTTGGACCGCCGCATCACTATGGATCCATTTATGATCAATCAGATCATAGGGATAAGCATGCAGGGCCCTGAGCCACATAAGTTTTACCCTGGAAAGACCGCAGATCACAATCTCTCCCATCGAATAAAAGACACATATGATGATCAAGAGAAGGGCACGTGAGGTTACAAGGTAGCCTCCATTGAGAATGTAGCAGTGTGCCTCAGTTTCCAACTGATCGCAGGAAAGTTAGTTCGCAAGAATAAACCCACACAAGTAACTGGATTTGTAGTTGACCTCACAGGGAAGTGCGCGGAGGGAATACAAATGAACTGGTAAAAGTACCTTGGAAATCAGCTAGAGATTGACTACAGACAAGCGCAAGACCAAGGGTATGACTTCCACTTTAGTTGGTTGCTCATACTCATCACTTTCATTGATTGGGAGCTACTAGAAGGTGCCACTTTTCTAGAGATCGAGCCCTTCAAACCACTGGCCGCGAAGTTCTATACGTTGTGGTACTCCAACGACATGAACAATTAGTGGAATTCCAATGCCGTCTTCCACGCTTATTACAACCAATTAAAGAATGAAATCCAATCTACACTGTGCCTCACACCAAACACACTTCATAGGTTTATACCTTTGATCAAATTTAGGGTAGATCGCCACTTCACCTATATCACAGCATGCATGGATGAGCACAAACAACAACTCTAGTCGTACTACAAGTTGACAGAAGAAGACTTGGAGCAGATTACCAAGAAATGGTCGGTGAACCTCCTTATTCCAGTGGACCCCACAGAGATGTCCGACGTGGATAGCCTTGAAGCTATGCCGGATACACCTGGACTGTGCAAGACTAAGAAGGATGTGGAAGTTCAAGATATCCATAGCACATCCACAAAGACTACTTCAATCTCACCTGCAAAGGGAAGTGATGGTGAAGAACTAGGTGTCACACAAGTTGAGCAAAACAAAGGCAAGGTCACTCCACTTGGAGAGGAGGAGGATCCCTCCAAGAAAAGGAAGAGTACCCCACCAAAGTCCTTATCCTGAAATAAATCTAAGGCCACCCGAAGTACGTTCAAGACTACCCTTACACAGGACGACTTTGAATTCCTGATCGCTACGCCGAGTGATGCCTCACTAGAGATTGCAGAAAATAAAGAAGTGAAGTAGGAGGAGATATTCAACTGAATCAAGGGTTAATTTCAGGATGTGCAACAGGCACTCCAGTCTAGTAGAGCATTTTATATGGTGCCCTTAATAATTGAAACAATAGGAACAACTGATGAGCTCTTCCAATTACAATAGATCACCGAGAAAGTCGAAGCTTGCCTTCGACGAGCTCAAGAAGACACAACACAAGCCACCCAAGATTTGGCACAAGTACAGAGTGCACATATAATACAAAAGAGGAAGGAAGAAGATGAAAATATTTCCCTGAAAGTGAAGTGGGAGGAGGAAAAAAAACAGTTACAGCAGAGCAAGGACCAGTTGCTAGCAGAGCAACTTGAAGTACAGGAAAGAGTTCACAGAGAACTTCACTCTGTGACGGTCATTGAAGTGAAAATTGAAGAACATGTCCCACAACAGGTGGCACAACTTGAATAAGTAATCCAACAAGTTCAGCAATGTATCGCAGATCTTGAACTTCATACCATGCCCGAGACTCCACAAGAAGTAAGAGATTTGAGGGAAGCAATTTCTTGTAGCACAGTTGGTTGATTAAAAACCTTGGATTTGGAGTGTAAGAAGCTGAGCGTTATAATCACCCAGACTTATGAGAATCTCATAGAGAACCTAGAATTGTAGACATTAGAATCACAAATCCAAGAAGAAAAGAAGTATGCAGATACGCTACAGGCATAGTTGAAGGCCTTGACCCCAGTCGAGAGAATGAAGCAATTTCCAGAACAATGCACCACCCAACAATAGGTACACATGCTGCAAAGTAAAGTGATGGAAGTCTCTCAATGAATTCAACTACTCCAAGAGAAATCATGCCAACTGTTCATTGAAGTTGAGAGCCAAGCAAACGAGCTTGAACAAGTTGTCATCACTGCAGAACAGTGCATGGAAGGACCAGTAAATGATGGAGTGATCCAGGAATTCACTGATCAAGAGGTTGTCGCACTACAATAGGTCAAAGTAGCTTGGGCCAAGCTCGAGACATTTGAAGTGGTGCTGATCAGACCAGAGTGACTTGGGACAAGTCACAGGTGAATGTTGGGGACCTGTTGGCCCTTGACCATGTTTTGAGGAACACTTGCTCATATTTGACCGTTTTTGGACATTGACACCCTGTCAAAGATGGAGCGCTAGGTGAAGCAGAGATCATGGGATCTTGGCCCACTTTTGGGGCCCTTTTAGGGTTTTGGGTCAATGTAATGAGAAAGGGATGTTGACCCATGGGTTTACCCATGTTTAGGCCTATTATGTAAAGTATAAATAAGTAGCTAGGAAATGTAAGAGATGTCAATGGCTTAGTGCTAGTAATTAGATCTGTGTGATCGAATGTAAATTCTCTGTGCATGATTGTAAGAGGCTTGCAGACCTGAGTGCAAGTGTTGTAAGTGCTAAGTGCATGGATTATAAGAAGGCTCTGTGCTAGATCTACGCGGGGAAGGAGGATCTGTCAAGGTGTGCGCAAATCTACTGTCCTATGTGGAGTACAATTTAAGCTCTGTGTTGTAAACAGATTGACCAAAGCTAATAAAGAAGAAGAAGACTTTGTGGACGTATCCCCAGGGTGGGGGTGAACCACGCAAACCTGTGTGTCATGCTTTGTGCAGATGCTTCCTTGTGTTTTCACTATCCTGCTAAGTGCTATTTCATGATTAGATAGATTTGCTTATGCTTTGTGATTCAATAGATGTATATGAATAGTATATCTGATGTGTATGAGGATTCTTAGTGCTGATCTACAGGATATAATATGTTTTTTTGTTTCTAAGCACTGAAATATCTTATATCTGAGAAAGTAATACAATGTTCTGTCTTATCTGCAAAGTACAATAAGGGTGAATAAGTGATGAATGAACAATGGTGAGTTCTCTATAAAGGATATAATCACAGATCTGTGTCCCAGCTAAGGTTGTAGACACCTGAGTATTGCAACCACCCCTACCTCTACCTCGAGTGAGACTTCATCTACTTCACATGTGTTGCTGAAAGGGTCAGTAGTTATCTTGACCGTTGAACCCTGGGTCTGCCCCTATGCCAACAAATGGTTCCATTGTCGGGACCTAAAACTGTGATTGCTGGGAACTGAGGAAGAAGAAAATTTGTGCAAAATAAAATATATGTGCGTAGATATGTTGCCCTAGTGCACAGATTCTTACTCGACCTGTGAAGCTTTATGTCAGAAATAAGATTAGATCCGAAGAAACGAAGCAAGATCTGAACACTCTGTGCTCTAAGAAAAGTAAAAGTGGAAATTTCTGAAAGAAAGAAGTCAGATCTGCAGAAAAGAGGTAAGATCTGTAAGATCTGTGCTCTAATAAAGGTAAGAATAGTCAAAAGTTTTTAGATTTGAAATATTTGTGCTCTGTAGAAGTAAGATAAGTGAAATTTTTTGTTTCTAAAGCATGGATCTAGGTATGCTTGATAGATTCTTTCCTAGCTTCAAAACTAGGGAATTAATAGATGAAAGAAAGTTTGATATGAATAGATTTGATAAGTATAATGATAGACATGTTATACCTATGCATAGAAAGAATGTCTGGACTAAAAAGTGGATGCAAGATCCTATAAAGAGTTTTGTGGAGGCTAGCTACGATGATCTTGGTGCGTAGTATAAAAGAAGTTGGGGAACATTTAAACGAAAGAGATGGTTAACCCTCTATTATAGTTGTAGAAGACTTGGACATCTTGCTAAGGAATGCCCTGGTGGAAGACCTAGTTGTCTCTATTGCAAAGCTTTGGACCATGAAGTGTTGGATTGCCCTAGAATGATTGCTAAGCTTGAAAGAATGAATCTGAATGAAGAAAGCCCTAAGGAAGATCCATAAATAGTAGAAACTTAGAAGGAATAAAAAACTATATTGCTACATATGAAAGACACCTTGAATGATCACCGACATGTTAGTCTATCAGAGATATTCAAAGAAAAGGAGCAAGTCGAAGAAAGAATAGGGGACTTCGACATTGATTGTATTCTTGATGAAGAAACAAAAGTGAACATTATGCCATAAAGAACTTGGCAAGCTATAGGAAATCCTGCGATGATCCCTTCCCTAGGAGGAACAAGTTTATTTAGAGAAAAGCTAGTAAACCTATGTGGAAGGCTCTCCCGAATACCTATGACTGGCAATGGAAATTCGACAGAGGAAGACTTTGAGATTATTAAATTTGTTGAAGACATTGCCCCGTTTACCATGCTCATAGGAAAACCTTGGATTGATAGAGAAAAAGCCAGATGAAAAGAGGAAGAAGAAGTTTTGGAATAGAATAAGCAAGAGTTAAAAGACTTTATGACCAGAAGGATCACGAACTTGATTGAATAATAGAAGAGAAGATCGCAGATATTTAATACTAGCAACTTCGATGTCGAGGCTAAGAGAACACTCGAGGATCCACAGAATATTGAGTTACCTATTTTTGATACAGAAGAAGTATTATCTAGAAACCCTAGGAAAGACTTTCAACAATGTGAAGTAACTAAGACCACACAAGATAAGCATCATAATGGTAAAATAATTACTGAGACTAAGTTCACTGGGAAGAAGGCTAGAAAGTTAAGAAAGAAAATGGCTAACAGTGTAAGGTTACAAGAGGTTCTAAGGATCGAAGGGATAATATTGTCAGGTTACAAGAGGGATAATGTGTACCATGGATCTAAGGATCCTTCAGGATCCCTCACGACCATTCGATCATGGGGATGTTTGTATTACGTTGATATCATGTGGGGGCCCATATGTCGAGTGACGACGTTGCCAGGTGTCCCTCTCGGAGTGGCACACATTGGGACCCAAGGGACCCTTGATCGAAAGTTACGAGTCGTATATCTTTGGGGTCATGTAGATACCCTTAGACCATCATATTGAGGCTGTGGTCATCTCAACGCTGACCGAATGTAGGAGAAAAGAGGAGTTTGCATTGCAAAACTTCTAAAGAGCTAGGAGCTGAAGCAGATCTCAGCTATCCAAACCAAAGGGACAGGTGTCGTCAGATCCTATACTCTGGGAGAATTGAAGTGTGAAGGAATGAGGATTTATGAAGGCTGGAGACCTGAAGTCATCCAAACCATCCATTGGAAAGGGACACGTGGAAGAAGATATGCCATTTCGAAGACAAGTCACTCCGGGAGAAAAGGGAGTGTGTTGAGAAAGATCTCCTGAAGGCTGAAGAGACACAGTTCATCTAAGCCATTCATCAGCTGAGGATAGGTGTCAAAAATTTTTCCATTTCATAAGATATCCACTTCATAGGAAAGTGGGTTCACACAAGTTGCGAACTCCCAAAGCCTGAATTGTTGAAGCAAATCATGACCGTCGATCTGAATTAGTAGGTCATGGAGTCTGGAAATGAGAACTCTAGAGGAAAGGAAGTGGAGCATTGACCAAAGGTCATCCGAATCTCCAAAGGTAATTGATCATCCTAGCCATCCATCGTTGGAACACGTGGAGACTGGAGATTTACTCTGGGGAAAGTCACTTTGGAGGAATTGAAGAGTAAAGGCATGAGAACTCCCAAAGGCTGGAGCACCGGAGTTCATCATAACTGTCCATTGTAATATGCCATGTGGCATGAGATCTATTAATTCAAAGTATTGGTACTCCAGAAAAAAGAACGTGGAGGAGCATTGACTACAAGTTGTCCGAAGCGGGGAAAAGGATGGATATCGACCGTTGATCGAGAAAACATGTGGTGATATATCTGTAACTTCGGGTATGAATAAATTCTAAGGAAAGAAGTGTTTGGAGCATTTGAAACTACTGAACGCTAAATTCTCGAAGTAAATCTCAGTCTTTGGTTGTGAAACAAGTGTGGACCATAGATCTGGTCCATGTGTGTTCACAAGCTCAGAGTTCGGTGGATTCAGAGTCAGGTGTGTCGAGAAAAATTAGAGCTCAAATCTCTAAAGAGCCCTTTGATTTGGCACCTGGGCACAACCCGTGGTCATATGAAGGAAGGGGCCTAGCATGGAAATAAAGAACTTGCTATCCAAATCCTTTAAAGGGTCCAGGAAAGAGCCTGTGGGTTTGGAAGAACCTGCACTTTGGTGAAAGGGGAACCTAGAGAGAGTTAAGGGAAACACAATTTTGATACCCCACCCCTTAAATGAGCACCTAGAGGTAGGATTTTTTACATAGTGACACTCTCAACTACATAAGTTGAATACATGGCATCCACTCATGCAAGCAAGGAAGCAATATGGTTACATAGATTGTGTTCAAGTATTGGGTTGGTACAACAAGCAGTGAAATTAGATTGTGACAGTCAGAGTGCAATATTCCTGGCAAAGAACCATGCTTATTCATTTGAAGACAAAGCATATTGATTTTTACTATAACTTTGTGAGAGACATGGTTGCAGAAAATAAGGTGTTGCTGGAAAAGGTTGTCACTTTGAAAAATGTTGCAGATTCATTGACAAATTCTGTGAGAAAAAATAAGTTCTATTGGTGTATACTAACAATGGGAATTGCTTCCTTGGATTTTTGACTATGTAATCCTGTGAACCCTTGTATGCAAGAAAACAACAAGTGGGATAATGTTGGGTATGTGTTATATCCTTTGCATGTGTGTGTAGGTGCGTCAGATTCAACAACTGTGTCTAACAATCACAACTTCCTTCGCTCTCTGTGTCGTGTGCGCCAGGTTCTTTCCTGGGGTGCCATGTTTGGCCCCCCTGGTTACATGCAATGTTTGACTCTAGGCAAAAACCCGAAGCCGACAGGTTCGAGGAAGCACCCCAAAATGTTTTTTGTGTGGTTTTTTCTATTTTAGCGGATTTTGCTATTTTTAGCGGTTTTCTAAATTAATCCCAGATTAAGGGATTAAGGTTTTGGTATCCGTGGAATACCTAAAATATTTTATATAATGTATGGTGAATGGTGAAATTAATAAAATGAAGAGTTGAAAGGTGTGTCATGAAGGAAGGCTGGTTTTTTCTCGGTTAAGGGTTTCGAGTGTAAATCTTTGTGTACTATGTGTATAAGCCATGGATTAATTTCTGTTTTTCTTAAGAATCTGTATGGATTTCTTTACTTCACAGGTTTAAAACTTACAATGATCATGGAAGGAGAGTGATTWTTGGTTTTTGTTGGAKAGGTTGGAAGCACATAATGAGGTGTAACAATGAAAATTGATATGGTAATTTTTTTGTACTTTGCATTTCTTTGGTGCATCCAACAATTGTACACACTGGGGTGTAACATTTAGAGTGGATCATTGTTTTGTATTTTATTTTTTGTATAGTGGATAATGGTGTGTCTTATTTTMTCAACACTGGGGTGTTATGTTTATGTGAGCACCAGTGCACCCTAATACAACAAAATCATCAAAGAAAAAAACATCCACTAAAATCTTTGGTTGCCTGCCTCTACTATATTATTTGTTTACAATGGATAATTGTTATGGGAATTATTGGTAATTGTAGACATAAACATATCTCCATATATCCACCTAGATCTAGAACAAAACAAAACAAAATATGACGCTTTCCCTAAGATCTAATCATTGAATTTACTATTCAGCGAGAGATGAGCAACATATCGTTTAAATATTGCTTCCTCTTTCCGTTGTCATCCTAGCTACACTCCAATGCACCTTTGATATTGAATCTACAAGGGAACACAAGCCAACCAAAGTGAAAGAAATATAATATACTCAATGAGAACTTATGCATGTGATCAAGGAATCATACAATAAAACAAAGTAAGATTTATGGGAAAGAAAGATATCACTATATAATATAATAATGAAAGTGGAGATTACAACCAAAGCCTTGATGTTGCAAGGTCCCCTTCCGATGACCCTTTGCTCCAACACACATACTTACTCCAATATTGAATGAAGAAGATCCACAATGACTTGATGAACTGAAATGAGGCTCTCAATAATGATCCAATGTAGAATTATCCATACAATCTTAGCCAATTCAACCTTCATTAACCTTGCTTAATCTTTTCCATGTGAAATCCCTCTTTATATAAGGGAGAGAGAGATGGTTAAAGAGATTAGGATGACCCCACCAAATCAGAGAAACAAGTAATATCCCAACCATATGGATTCCACCTCACCTTCTAGAAGATCCTATTCTAGAATTTTCATGAAACTTAACCTTTTTTTTAGTCTCTTGACATTGTCTCACCCTAGCTGTAGACCAGAATGTGGAGTCACCACATCCCAAATTTAGGGAAGAGGGTGACGATCAAGTATCATCACACCCTGCATATGGTGTATCCTACGATGACCTTCCGTAATAGGGTTTTTTAGAAGATAAATTCAGTCACTTTCCTCATGAAGAGAGGGTCTTTTTGGGAACATGAACACATGTTTTCAATGTATTACTAAGATGACCAAAATAATGTATAACATAATGCCCCCCAAAGTATGAGGCTGGAAATCATGACAACCAAAATACTTTTTATAATGTGTGTATCGGAAACAAAGAGCACACCAGTCGGGAACCTGCAAATAGTCAAGCATCAACATAATAATATACCATTTTCCAAATTAGTCATTCCCATACTCATATTACAAAATGTAAAATGAGTCATGGCCACTAATTATACATTGTGGATCCATGTCATCATGAATTGGCATAGCCACCCAGAATACACTGTGGATCTATGCACTAAAATGAATTAAATTTGGACATAGCCATGAGACATACAAAATGGATCTATGTGTCAATACAAATCAGGAATACTCCATCACAGCCTGGACCAAAATGGTATGACCCAGGGTATTCATTTCCATTGTCCCGAAGTATAAATCTAACCATGCAATTATAGGTATTGAAGTCGAACATGGTAGAAACCACTTGATTACCATCCATTGATGAGAACCATTAACAAGTGCGAGGGAAATCATCATTGATGTCAATGGCTCCCAAGTTACCCCAGTACAACCCAACGAGTGTGAATAAAGGAGTTGTAGTTGAACACTCGATGGAATCTTCCAATCATGGGTCAATGATGTGAACCCACTATTGAAAGCGAAGAGACCTGCCATTGAGGCATGCATTCTATAAGTGTTACACATTATTTTTGTCATCCCTATGATCGTTAATGATGTAAACCTATCTGTTACCTTCAGAGGGGTCAGTGGCCTGAATTCCTAAAGAGAGAAGGGAGAAGAACTTCTCCTGAGAAAATAGGTTTCTTTTTCTTATGTAAAAACCTTATAAAAAAGGAAGTTCGTAGGTTGATATATAGGTAGGGTGCGAGAATGAATCATTCTTGTAGGTTGCACTATAGCTAGGGTGCGAGGTGTTTGCAGGTTTCGCTATAGCTAGGGTGCGAGAATGCCTGCACGTGGGAAAAATGAGCGTTTTCTCAAAACTTCTAGAAGGAGAAACTTCCATGGTGAGGTGGCATCCGAATGGTTTGGATCTTACTCGCTTTCATGATTTAGTGGGATCATCCTAACCTCCTCACCTTATCCTTTTCAACTTATAAAAGGAGAGGATTTCTCATGGAGAAAGTTAGCTTGGGTTAGCTTTTGTTGGTTCTTGAGCTTGTTAGCTTTGGCTTGGTTAGAGTGGCTTTGAGATTTGCTTTGTCAAGATAGATTGTGAATATCATCAGATCTATGCTCTCAGAGTTATTGGAATCAAAGTGTGTGGGGAACGAAGGACAGTTGGAAGGGACCTTACGACATCAAGGCAATGGTTGTAATCTCTCTTTCACATTTAA
>JASDQU011247087.1:0-21139 GCA_032191745.1 Picea mariana | reverse complement strand
TGACCAAGATAGAGAACCGTTAGGGGAAGGAAATTTCAACCCCATGTGGTATGGTCCTTATATCGTGCAACCTGTCCTAGATAAAGGAGCCTATGAATTAGAATATTATGAGGGGAATCTTCTTAACGAGCCCAAAAGAGGGATATACCTTAAAATATATTATTCTTTATACTTCAAGCTCGAGTGTGACCTTTTTATATTAGTGTATCTTAGTGTATATGCTTCTTTTTCTTTTGCGTCACCGACTTGCTTATTGAGTTTTCCCTTGGTTGGAAAATTTCAATGGAATATTTAGTGCGCTTAGGATTTGCAGATGGTGCAAGTCGTCATATGAGGAACATGGATTATGTCACTTGGGTTATCTATTCACCTATGGGACAACTGGTGTCTTCAGGTGGCATTTGTCTGGACCCATCAACAAATAATGTGGTCGAGTATAACGTCATTATATAGCTATTACGCAATGCCATTTCACATGGCATATGATTTTTAGAACTTCTTCTGGACTCCCATTTAGTTGTATGTCAATTAAATGGAAGTTATCGAGTGTGAGATCCTACTTTACTCCGACGATTCCTATTGGTACAACTTTTGGAAAAATATTTTGATTTTCTTACTTATAATCACATCCCTAGAAGTTCTAATCAAGTATTTGATGCTTATGCTAATTACATTTATATTGGAATTTGTCACATAAATAAGTAAAGAAAACACACATTCATACATTCATCCATTTTCATATATACAAGTAAAGCCGAAGACCAAAATATTGTTTTTGTATTTAATCCTTTAAAGTCCAAAAAATATGGTGTCATGGTAAAATATTAGGCTCGTGCCCTCAAAATACATATATGACTAGTACATCACATAACCATGGAATCTAATCATGTGGTATTGGATGTGTGTCATGATAGCACACTATGATATTTGCAATATGCCGGAAGATTCTCACCCATGCATGAGGTACACCCACCACCTGCCTCTGCATCACCTCTGGCATATCCTTCACCTGGACCATAGGAATCTTGTGCATCTGATGAGACATGTTTCCCTGCGCATTTTGGAGAATTATCTTTGCATCCACGCATACTATATCATATCCTCGGCCCCTACATCAATGTCATGGATATCCATCTGGTTGTCACGGATCCACTCCTGCGTAAGAAAATAACCTTTAATACATGATACCATACCAAAAATATTTTCTTTTTTTTGCATTTATCAAACTAAAAAACAAAAAAAAATGAAATATATAAAAACCAATTATCACGGATATCTCCAAAGGTGGATCCTGGCGATAATGGCATGTCACAGTCTCCTCGGTATTCAATACCCTCATAGGGATAGTCATCAATGGCTATGATCTATTGATGCCACTAGTGAAAGAACTCATCATTGTAGGGGGTTGCCACCCTACCACCTCCTATCCTCCTGATCACCTTGGTCCACTGTGACATGGATGGATTGTGTATACCCTATGGATTAATATTTACTCTAGGGCTCAGAGCTGGAACCCTCTGAAAGAAAAAACTAAATAATATGGATGTGAACCCAAAGTTCCTCATTCTACTGATTTTGTAGTCTGTCAACTGGCTCTTCATGTTGGCGAGTAGTGAGGTCAACCAATAGTAATCCATGGGTTTCAAACACTCCACCACATAAAACATGAGTGGTCTTGATGCCTGGTGCAAAGGGGTCAACCCTGATATCCATGTGAGTACTAAGATGACTATCTTTAGACTCAGGTTCTTAATCACCCTGATAGGGAGTTGTCTCCCAACTTTCTATGTTCCTACAACACAGACAATGGAAATGTACTCCTCCATAGTCCTCCCACCTCCATCCCCTCAAGCCTTGAGATTTACCATCTCGCCTTGGTGAGACAATCTTGTGATAAATTATATATCGTCCACTTCAATTCTCAATGGTTTCCCATCACAATTGAAGGATTCTATCTCCAAATCCCAATAGTTTATTAGTGTTTGGAGCAACCTCACTTGAGCCCTCATTCCTTTTATGGCCTAAAATTTATAGAGCCCATATATTTTAAAATCTTTTTGAGCCCTCATATCCCTTTCGACTACAACATCTACCTACTCATGCTCCCTTTCCCTCCATTAAAACACCATCCTTAAAAGGAAACACCAAGTTTTGAGTTAATTTTGTCAAAAAAATTTCATGGAGTTGTATGTGGGATACCCTTATGGTAGTCATGTATAAGGCTTCAGATACACAGGAAATATTCATTGTGCCCGCGTACATGAGGTCGTGTACGTGGCCCAATGAACAACAACCCGCGTACACCCTAGTTTCTAATTTACGAACTCTAATACTCAAAAATTGGGCTCTAAAACTAATAATTAAACCATTGAAATGGAAGATAATAGGGTGAGCACTTACATGGTCTAGAGGGTTTCCAATTTTGTTGATCATAGCTCCCGAAATTGTCACTCAAAGATCATGGGTAAAATGGCCTCAAAAGCACTATGTGGGTGAAAAACTCAAATGATATGGTAAAAAACTCTTATTTTTACTATTAGTAGATAAGTTTTACCCACTTTATATATTTTTACCCTATATTTCCTATTTTTAACCATGTGGACTAATAGTGTAGTGAAAGGCCTAGTTTGAAGTGGTTATGTCCAGGGTTTTTACAGATTTCCAGAGTCTTGTCGCCCATTTGTGCCTCCAACATGTATATTCCATCATTGGAATATAATATAGGTTATCACCCTACTTTTAATTCTTGCATCTTCCTATGACCATGATTCACATGCCCTAGGTACGAATCCATTTCTTAGTGACATGGAACCTTCTCGTTGCTACTAGAAGTGTCATTACTAAGTGGTAGAGACTTACTAAACATGGGTTCCCTAGTTAGAACATTTTTTTCATTTGGTTCCCATTCAAAAGTTACTCCATAGGTTCGGGAGTTCCTTATAGTCCCAATATGAATTTTTGTTCAAACCTCATTTTCTTACTCAATATCATTCTGAACACTACCTATGGGACTGCCACTGAGTCTTGGTTAAGCTCTTTTCTGACTCCCAAAAAAACAAAAATTTTGTCGAGTGAACTTGTCTCTTTCACACTCATTAAATGGATTTGAAAGGAAGTCTATTTTGGTATAAATTTAACCCTTTTCCAGACCAGGTAGACTACTTACAAAATATGAATACTCTAGTCACCATTGGCTAGAAGAGTTCTTCTGGGTATTATTTTATACTTTTCCAAGCCTAGGGGACTAACATCTACGAAAAAGGACACTTGTTGAGTTAAGGAGTAATTGCATCCCATTATCCTTATTACATTGTTGAGCCTAATGTCATCTCTCTTTCTCATTATAAGCCTCTTTCCCTAGCAATTCCCAACATTAGCCAAGCAGTTCCTTTTTGTATATAATTTGCAACTCAACATCCTTTACCCATAGTGGAAACATCCCCCTGAGTGTCCATGTCCTGCATGTGGTCCCTTGCATTCAGCATAGGTATGTTCCACTTCTTGGGACTAGTTTCTTATTCGTGAAACTTGTTTCCTTTCCTGTATCATAGCATTTATTTTACTATGAAAAAACAAAAAAAAGGTCGGAAAAGAATATTATCTCCTATCAGAAGAAATCGTGTCACCTTTGAACAAAAAACAAACTCTTGATTCCATTTCATACAAGTTTTGAGTTTAGCATGGCCTTAGAAAGTTGAACTCGTTACTTAGAGCCTACTCCTCTGATTAGTTATTCTTCCAGTCCCTATGGAGAGTCTGTTTATGCCTGTTGCATCGCAAATTTTTTTCAATGATGAGTGTTAAGTCTATGCTACATGAGTTATCCATCTGTCTCATGATGTTGTTCACAAGAATCATAATCCTTTGTTGCCCATTCCTCAGAACTCATGACTTTTCATGTCATCCATCCCCTTAAAAATGAATCTCAAAATCGCATGAAGTTGTTGTCCTACCTTGCACCCTAGGCCTTCTTTCATCATTGGTAGGTAACCTTGGTAAACTTGAACCCAATAAATGAAATATCTTCATTGATCACTGACTATGGGGTTTCCATTGTGTTCAATGGCAAGAAATCTATTCACACATTGGGATTTGTGTAGTGTCTTGGATTCCATTATCCCTGTTGGTGGTATCCTCCCCTTTGTTGACAATTTTCATCATTGGTTGTTATTCAGAGGGTCTCTTTCATGTAAACCTTGCATATGGTGCATGTGAGAGATGCACATGGTCATTAGTTCATGAACATCCTATTTGTATGAGCTCCTCCTAATCACAAACTAATGTTTTTTACCTCGCACTGGATGATGAGAAATTCCTTAATGCTCTCCTTTCAGCAGGTCTCCTTCCATCGAATTCATCTCATCTATTTTGGAATCAATATCTAGATTCCTATGAGTACCTAGAGGCTTGAAGTCATCAATGGTAGGATCTCCCGCCATCAACAGTTGGCAATACATAATTGTCTCCTGATCGATGGATTCTTCAATTGTTTGACCTCAACACCCTTAGTCACACCTTGATGCAGGAGCATCTCTCCAAGCCAGCCATACACCAGCCAGCTAGCCAACTCAGCGCACTCATTCAATGAGGAAAGGAGCATCCCTTTCATGTTTTGAATTTGAATGTGAAAGCATTTAATATTGTAAGGCTGTTAGATCCATAGAGCTATGCCTATACGCAGGCTGTAGTTAATAGAGGATCTTTAATGGTTGTAAGGATGCAATCTAGCTCTGATTCAGACTATACAACCATTTATTGGTAATTCAATGTAATTAAATGAGATTTGGTGAGGATGGAGGGAAGAGATCGAAGATCCCCCTCATGTAAAAGATCTGTGATCTTGTTTTGGGTAGGTAGCAAGAGTTAGAGAAGAGATTAGAGAGGAGGAGATGAGACTCTGTCAAATTCTGAGCTTAGGAACACCTTGTAAAGGAGGCATTTGATATTAATACAAACTAGAGTAGTTTTTCCTACATATTGTCTGTGTTGTGTGAATGTCCATGTGTGTTCTATTTATGCTGTGAATGTATGTTGTAGATGTGAATTTACAGGGATAGATAGGTTCTTCTATCTATAGAGTTATTTGATTTCAAGTTGGAGTTCTTTGAGGCTTCATGCCAAGAGGGCATGACAAAGCACTATGGGTTCTGATAGTTAGTGCTTAGAGAGCACTTCCAATTCTGTGGAATTTGGACAAGGATGGGCTAGGAGTGCACACCAACTGAAATCATTGACTCATAGGAAGACCTCAAGGTTGTTGAATACCTTGGAGGTGAGACTGTGCAGAGGAGGACACAATAGAAGTCAGAATCTCTGAGGAGTTCTATAGAGCTCTGCCAAGAGGGCATTGAGCAGGTGCATAGAGTGCACAGAGGAACTCTGTTGAGTTCAGAAGGAAGATAGAACTACTAAGGGTTCTATAGAGCTCTGCTAGGAGGGAATTGAGCACAGGCACCAAGTGCTGAGGAGGAACTCTGCTGTGAGTTCATAGAGAAACATAATCACTGAGGATTCTGGACACTCTGCCAGGAGGGAATTAAGTAGGTGCCAGAGCACATAGAGGGAACTCTTTGAGTTTAGAGACAAAGAAGAGTCCAAGGAGGGATCTTCACAGGGTTTTTGAAAACCCTGGAGACTCAGAAAGAAGTTTTCTTGAGCAAAGGAGTGCCAGGAGGGAATCAAATTCTCCATCTGAAAGAGAAAGAAAAAGAATTAATTCCTTAGAGGTCAAAGCTATAGGAAAATCTCAAGAGGGGTAGCACCATTGTGCATGTAGAGACTCTGTTAAATGCACAGAAGTCAAAGAATACTTTGAGGATTTAAAGAGAGAAGCTTAGGAGGAGTAGTGCTTTTACACACAGGTCATAGCTGCAAAGATCGCAGAGGTTGAAAGAGGGAACTCTTTGGAGAGTTTAAAAATCCTGAAAGCCCAAGAGGGACAACGTCTTCGAATACGCAGTCGAGACCTTTTTAAGGGTTGTAGATCTCACAGAGGAAAGAAGAAAAGGTCAAGGCATTTAGCATTTGGGAAATCTTCCAAAGTTCAGGAAGAAAGCGCATGCTCAACAGGAGGAGCAGAGCTGTTGTCGGATCAGCCGAGAAGATCTAGACCGTGGATTCATGTACAGGTAGTGTAGGAAGGGTGCAGTGGAAGAACAGGTCTGAGCCATCAGATCTGGGTACATGGAACGATAGCCATTAGATATATGGAAATATGCACGAGGTTTAAATCTTCACACGCAGAGAAAAGAATCCAAAAATTCCCGATAGGGTAGAGGTATCGGGATTTTGGACTTCGGGAATTTAGAGGTTCAGAGGAGGAAGGACTAGAGATTAGGACTCACAGGTCCTGAAGTCCTGAAGGTATCTGAGCCATCCATCTAAGAAGGACAGGTGTCGTGAGATCCTTTCATATCAGGGATTCAGACATTGGGAAGCAGAAAAGGGAGTCTTTCGGCTTCGCTACTGGTGAAGTCCCAAAACAATCTGAACCATCCATCTATGGAGGAAATGTGGAGGATATCGGAGATTCCACTGGGATTTTGGATACTAGGGATTAGAGAGAACATAGGATAAGTGTCATAGGGGTCACAAAGTTCTGAAACATGAAACCCCAAAAACTTCGAAAGAACAGGGAGGATAAGTGGCAGCAGAGCGATGATATCGATATTTTGGATACTAGGAAGTCTAAAGAGCAGGGACTAGGAGAACCTTGCCTCGGGAAAGTACGAAACCCAAAAACCCAAAGTCACTGAGGAAAAGCATGGGTCATGGAGATCTAAGGTATTCATGGTCATTTTGGAGTTAGAAACATTGGGAGTTCTGAGGACAAGAGAACCAATTCTTTCGGCGTTGGAAACTCCAAAAATGAAAAAGAAGGAGAAAGTCAGGGCATAGGCATATTGGCTTTCCGGAAGTTGGCTTTCCGGAAGTTCAGAAGATAGGAGGTCGTGTGCTTTTTCATCGAGAAAACCTTGAAAGGGACTGTGGTTAATATGGGAAGTGGTTACATGGACTAAGATCTGGCCCAGGGGGCTAATTACTGTGAGCACCATTTCGACATTTTGGTATTTCGATGATTGAGAGATCGAGGAGTCAAGGACTCTCGACATCAGGACTCAAGGATTCCCAAGACCTGAAATTTTGTTTTCAGGGAATAGGTCCACGAATGTATACATAGGCCGTGGGGAGAGTTAAAGGACCTGTGGATTGAATATGGGAGATTCCAGTAGGGAATCAAAAGAGTCGATCTGGCTCGAAGGCATTAAAGAATGATCCTTAGACCAGGAGGTCATGCAGTACCTGTCAAGGCAGGGGGTGCTGCATCATAAGTGGTATCAGAGCCACTTTTTGTTTGTATACTACAGATAGAGGGAGGTAGAGAAGAAAAAGAGCACTCTGATACACACCAGTTGATGGTATCAGAGCTTGACTTTGATTGTATATTTTAGGCAGAGGGAGTAGGAAGGAAAATACTTAGATATATAGCAAAGTGGTATTAGAGGCATCTTGAAGAGATAGGTAGAAGGAAGACAGAGTGATGGAAGCTCTATGGTGATTGTTGCAGGTGCATAGCAGTCAATAGACAGTCAGGTGGACTGTAATGAGAGGCTAGAAGCACTCTCAGTTGCAGAGTGACATCAACAAGTTTGCCAGGAGGGTAGACGGGAACAGGGATATGGCTACGGAAAGCCATGGACAAGGTAGAAAGAAGAACCATCAGTAGAAACCAAGCAAGGTTGAGATGGATAGAGAACTTGCCGAGATCAGGGCGAGGATGGATGAACTTGCACTACGGGTGCAATAGGATACAAGGTCGAGATGGGTATATGAGTGGCCCATGAGGATGAAAGAAAAATGGCCAATCAGGGCATTGATGGCCAAAAGGCAGTAGAGGCTATTGAAAATATGGTTGAGGCATGCTGAAAACCTCAATAGACCAGAGGAGAAAATGGTTCAGGTGTGTGAACCAGAGGATGGGAGAAACCTCAGTAGTGAGGATGACATGGGATCAGCTGAAGATCTCAAAGACTGCTAAGAGGACAGAACAAAAATTCCCAATTGCCAGGAGGGAAATGAGATGAGATCACTACGGGATCTCATAGACTGTCAAGAGGATAGCCAGGGAATTTCACATTGACAGAAGGGAAATGAAATGAGATCACTACGAGATCTCATAGACTGTCAGGAGGACAGCGAAGGGAATTTATATTTCCAGGAGGGAAATGGAAAGAGATCAATAGAATATCTCAGCGATTTCCAGATGAGCAATAAGATGGGATCTGAGGATCTCACAGACTGTCAAGAGGACAGCAGGGAAATCCCATATTTCTAGGAGGGAAAGGGAGAGCAAATGAACTTGGAGTTGAGTTCATATTAGTAGATGCAGATGATAGAGAGGGAGGATCAGAGGGATCTTCTAATGATTGGGGGAATTGGAATATTCCTACCAAGCAGTCCAGGGGAGGTCAAAGTCTGTATTGTAGATGCAGCAACAACAAGAGAAAAATAGCCAGATGTGACTGTCGGAGCATTAGAGCAGACACAGGTGTTTTCCCAAGCAGTAGAGGAAGACGAGCATTCCAAGGAATGGCTCAACATTTTCAGCCAGGAAGCTGAGAAGACTGCAACACTGAAGATGACAGTGGAAGAGGAGGCAGACAACATAGATTTTGCTGATCTGTGTGAACAGTTAGAAGCCCTAGAGAGAAAGGTGATGGTGCAAAGCATTCGCATCCAACAGATGAGGTTGGAAACTGATGGAGGAGATTTCGAGGTTGAGGAGTAGCTGGAAGGAGTTGGAGACATACCAGCAAGAGGAATGGTAGCAACAACACTGTCAGAGATGATGGTTGAACAACATATCAGTCAACAGGGGACTGTAGAGGAGACTGCAACAGAGTGGACACTTAGTACCACATAGGAAGAGATGACAGTCAAACTTTCAGATGAAGAGGTTGAGCAGCATCTCAGTAATGAAATTGAAGAAGAGAAATCTACAACAGGGTGGAAAGTTAAGGCCACAAGAGATGGCATGGGAGATCATGGTGATCTGCCCATTTGCATAAAGAATTTGTAGCAGAGGAGACTGCATGAACAGAGACAGCCATTGCAGCAGCTGGATGAGGTGATCGATGAGATCAGGGGGTTGATGATTAGATCACAAGATATTTCCAGCAAGGAGAAGTTGAGCAGAAGGGAGACTGCCAGAGCAGCAGCAACAACAACAACACCAAAGAGATGGCGCAGAGAGATAGCTCTAAAGAGTTGTTTGGGATCCAGGAGGATTTCGATAACTAGGGTGGAGAGCTCATGTACAGGAGCTCATGAATTTTACAGCAGAGGAGTATGATGCAGGAGCATCTCCCCAAGACAGCCATGCACCATCCAGCCAACCAACTCAGCGCACACATTCAATGAGGAAAGGCACAGCCCTTTCACATTTTGAACTTGAATGTGAAGGCATTTAATATTGTAAGGTTGTAAGGCTGCAATCTAGCTCCGATTCGGACTAGACAACCATTTATTGGTAATTCAATGTAATTAAATGAGAGTTGGTGAGGATGGAAGGAAGAGCTCAAAGAACCCCCTCATGTAAAAGATATTTGATCTTGTTTTGGGTAGGTAGCAAGAGTTAGAGAAGAGAGCAGAGAGGAGGAGTTGAGACTCTGTCAAAGTCTGAGCTCAGGAACACCTTGTAAAGGAGGCATTTGATATTAATACAAACCATAATAGTTTTTCTTGCATATTGTCTATGTTGTGTGAATGTCTATGTGTGTTCTATTTATGCTATGAATGTATGTTGTAGATGTGCATTTATAGGGACATATAGGTTCTGCTATCTATAGAGTTCTTTGATTTCAGGTTGGAGTTCTTTGAGGCTTCATGCCAAGAGGGCATGACAGAACACTATGGGTTCTAATAGTCAGTGCTTAGAGAGCACTTCCAATTCTGCAGAATTTGGACAAGGACGTGCTAGGAGGGCACACCAACTGAAATCATTGACTCAAAGGAAGA
The DNA here is from genome assembly GCA_032191745.1 of Picea mariana. NCBI lineage: Eukaryota > Viridiplantae > Streptophyta > Pinopsida > Pinales > Pinaceae > Picea > Picea mariana. The sequence goes on along the minus strand of JASDQU011247087.1, from coordinate 11,122 downwards.
CCTCAAGGTTGTTGAATACCTTGGAGGTGAGAGTGTGTAGAGGAGGACACAGTAGAAGATAGAATCTCTGAGGAGTTCTGTAGAGATCTGCCAAGAGGGCATTGAGCAGGTGCATAGAGTGCACAGAGGAACTCTGTTGAGTTTAGGAGGAAGATAGAACTACTGAGGGTTCTATAGAGCTCTGCCAGGAGGGCATTGAGCACAGGCACAAAGTGTTGAGGAGGAACTCTGCTGTGAGTTCATAGAGAAATAGAATCATTGAGGATTCTAGACACTCTACCAGGAGGGCATTGAGTAGGTGCTAGAGTGCACAGAGAGAACTCTTTGAGTTCAGAGACAAAGAAGAGTCCAAGGAGGGATCTTCACAGGGTTGTTGAACACCCTGCAGAATCAGCAAGAAGTTTGCTTGAGCAAAGGAGTGCCAGGATGGCATCAGATTCTCCATCTGAAAGAGAAGGAAAAAGGATTAATTCCTTAGAGTTTGAAGCTATAGGAAAAGCTCAAGAGGGGTAGCACCGTTGTGCGTGCAGAGACTTAGTCAGATGCATAGAAGTCAAAGAATGCTTTGAGGATTTAAAGAGAGAATCTTAGGAGGAGTAGTGCTTTTACACTCAGGTCATAGCTGCAAAGATTGCAGAGGCCGAAAGAGGGAACTCTTTGGAGAGTTTAAAAATCCTGAAAGATCAAGAGGGACAGTGTCTTCGAATACACAGTCGAGACCTTTTGAAGGGTTATATAACTCACAGAGAAAAGAAGCAAAGGTCGAGGCCTTTATCATTTGGGAAATCTTCCAAAGTTTGGGAAGAAAGTGCATGCTCAACAGGAGGAGCACAACTACCGTCGGATCAACCGAGAAGATCTGGATGTGGATTCATGTTCAGGTAGTGTAGGAAGGGCATAGCAGAAAAATAGGTCTGAGCCGTCATATATGGGTACATGGACCAATAGCCATCAGATTTGTGGAAAGATGCATGAGGTTTAAATCCTCACGCACAGATCAGAGAATCCAAAAAGTCCCAACAGGGTAGAGGTATCAGGATTTCGGACTTCAGGAATTCGAAGGTTCATAGGATGAAGGACTAGAGATTAGGACTCACAAGTCTCGAAGTATCGAAGGTATCTGAGTCGTCCATCTAAGAAGAACAAGTGTCACGAGATCCTTCATATCGGGGATTCAGACATTGGGAACCAGAGAAGGGAGTCTTTCGGCTTCGCTACTAGCGAAGTCCCGAAATGATATGGACAATCCATCTGTGGAGGAAACGTGGAGGAGATCAAGGAGTCCACCAGGATTTCGGATACCAGGGATTCGAGAGAACAGAGGATAAGTGTCATAGGGGTCGCAAAGTTCCGAAACGAAAAACCTTGAAAAATCTGAAAGAACAAGGAGGACACGTGGCAACAGAGAGAGGATATCGGTATTTCGGATACCGGGAAATCCAAAGAGCAGGGACTGGGAGAACCTTGCCTCAGGAAAGCCCGAAACACAGAAACCTGAAGTTGCTGAGGAAAAGCACAGGTAGTGGAGATCTAAGTTATTCGTGGTCATTTCAGAGTTTGAAACATTGGGAATTCCGAGGACAAGAGAACCAAGCCTTTGGGTGTTGGAAACTCCGAAAACACGAAAGAAGGAGAAAGATGGGGCATAGGAATATCTAATTTTCAGAAGTCATCTTTCTGGAAGTTCAGAAGGCAGGAGGCTGGGTGCTTTTGCATCGAGAAAACCCCGAAAGGGACTGCGGTCATATGGGAAGTTGTCACATGGAATAAATTCTGGCCTAGGGGGCTAATTACTGTGAGTGCCATTTTGGCATTTTGGTATTTTGGTGATTGGGATATTGAGGAGTCAAGGACTCTTGACATCAGGACTCAAGGAGTCTCGGGACTCGAAATTCTATTTTCGAGGAAAAGGTCCACGGACGTATATAGAGTCCGTGGGGAGAGTTAAAGGACCCATGGATTGAATATTGGAGATTCCAGCAGGGAATCAAAAGAGTTGATCTGGCTCGAAGGCATTAAAGAATGATCCTTAGACTGGGAGGTCATGTAGTACCTGCCGAGGCAGGGGGTGCTGTGTCACACCTATTGAATGTACTCAATGCCTTGACACCTACTTTCATTATCGATGGGTTGTATCATGTTTGTTAATAGTATACCTTAATGATCGGTAATCAAACGAAGTCTCATTGTGTTCGACTTCAACTTCGTTATTCATATAAGGTATACTTGCACCTTCATTGGATAGTGTAGAATACCTCTAGTTTACAGTAGCAACACCCTATATCTACTACTGTATTTCATCAGACCAATACCTATATGACTTCAGTGATCATGGAATATCACATTGTACTCCATTATATACAGATATATTCGGTTGATTTTGAGACTGGACTCCACTGTGTCTTGTTCGTGACTATGAAAACCTATGGCATATGTCCACTTTATATTTCCTATTCATGGCCATGAAAAACTATTTGATATATATCTACATGGATCTACAGTGTAATTCAGATTAGAAGCCATGTGTACATGGTCAATAGAAATTGCAATATTCTCATGAGTAACTGGTACTTCCAGCTGAGTCTTCATTACTCCACTTTTGGGAATTATAATGTATTTCGTCCATCACAGATACTCATATGACCTCACACATTAAAGGGAATTTTTTATAGAAAAATTTTCCATACTCCATGCATCTTGCTTTGATGGCCTTCCATTTCCCTCTGCAGACTTAGTTTCCCTGTTTTTCTCACTCCAAATCCAAAACTACATATTCTTGTCCATATAAGTGAGCCACAATTAGAAAACTTGTGTACACACAATTTGCTCCATTATATCCCGCATACATCGGGTTTTGTTCTCAAAAAATAAAACCCATTTCCATGCCATGTCACAAGATCCATGATCCTTGACCTTTCATATACTGGAAACAATCCAAATCCATCCTTCAATTCCATTTGAATACTATAAATTGAGCCATATACAATCCTTGGATAGAAAATTCATAATTGAGAGAAAAGATACTCTGGAGAAATTTCACCCCATATTGAGTTTGCATCCCTTTGTACGTAAAAGTATGAACTTCTTGTGTTCATCCCCCAATCTCTTCCTATCTTGAGATGGAGAACCTCGTTGAATCCTGCTACTTGTGAGCTTGCCTTTGTGGAGGATTGAAGTGGTGAATGCCTAGCTAGAGGGACTTGGTTTCTCAGTTTCGATATGTTTCATTACAGAAGTTTATCACCTATGTACTTTTGTTGATTACATTAATAGAAATGCTCTTTTCTCATCCAATTATATGTCGCAAATATTTGTATTACTTTCCATGGGTGTATTTGGTATGTATGTTAATGGATTATGCTAGTTATATGCTAACATTATATATGATGTCCACATGCTTGCGTATCTTGGTTGTTGAGGAAAAGTTGCAGGTATAAATCTTTGGGTCATGATCTCAACTGTGGTCTTCTTCAGATGTCCATATGAGGTAAGATTCTATCCTTCTCTTGTTAGCATTTTCATTTATCTAGAATACTTGATATTAGAGTTGATTTCTAGGTTTCCTTCCATCTTTTGTGGTTTTCCCCTAGCCATAGAGATATTTTTCTCATAACATGAGTCAATCTCAAGTTGCACAAATAGTAGATCTATTGGATCAGAAATGTCACAATGGGTGTTTGAAGGACCAAGCATAGATATACTATTTTTTGCAGCAGATTTATCAAATATGCAAGGAGATCTTATCAGATTGATAACCAAAAGTAAGAAATCGAAGGAAATATTTCATGGGAACATTTGTACTTTAGTTGGATTGGTCATCGAGGATAGTGCATGTATTTTTCTACAGATTGCATAGACTGCATGGAACAATGTGAGTATTAGTGTAACAATTGTGTTGATAATGCATATATCACGAGAAGAGATTGTAGATGACATTGCAAGGGTAATTTCGATAGAAGGTTATCATATCATTTATTGGAGATGGAAACTATATTTCCATTTGAGGATAGGTTGGATGGGGTTTCCAACTACAGTCCTTGGAAGGATAATATCATGTTGGTGTTGATGGAGAATGGGATTTGGGAATTTTCTAATACTCATATCATGCCTCTAAGAAATGTGAAGAAATTGGTCATCCATGATCAGAAGGATGTGAAAGTCAGGTGCATAATTCTAGATGGAGTGAAGGATCACTTCATCCCTCCTTTATCAGGAAAGACAACTTCTAGGGACATGTGGGAGGCTCTGAAGGGTTTATTTCAAAGTAAGAACAAGTATTGCAAAATGGTGTTGAGAGAGAAGCTCAGAGACAATAAGATGACATGATCACACACGGTGAAAAATTATCTCACCTGGATTTGAGAGGTTCGATATGAATTGGCTGCAGTTGGGGAGATAATGATTGATTCAAAATTGGTCAGGATAAAACTAAAAGGCTTCATGAAGAAATGAACATTGTTCATCAAAGGGATTGTGGCATGTGAGAACCTACCTAATTGAATGAGGTTGTGGGAGGATTTCGTTCAGGAATAAATTTGAGATGAAGAAATGAATGGAGGTTGACACAAAAATGATGCTCTTGCCATCTAGGAAAAGAAGGGAAATTACAATAAGATTTCCATTGGAGAGTCTACCTCTCAATACAACAAGAAGAAAGAAATCAGAAACGTCAAGTGCTTTTCATGTCACAAGTTTGGGCACTATGGAAGGAAATGTATGAACAACAAGAAGAGTGGGAATGAAATACAACCAGAGGTACCTATGTCGACAAAGACTCAAATGGATGATTTTTCCAAGAAGTTTGAACAGACTTAGTTCTTACTTGTTTCCTAGACTTCCTTGGGCACCATATCAGATGGGTCATGGATAATAGATAGTGGAGACACATGTCATATGACAGGAGAATGGGAGTTGTATGAGAGCTTCATGGATTCAGACTCAGATGTGCATGTGGAACTTGGTATGTCGACCAAGCATGCAGTAAAGGGATGCCGAACAATGCAATTCTAGATGCATTCATGAGGTGTGTTGAGACTAATGGATGTGTTATGTGTTCTAGAAATCAAGAGAAGTGTGATCTCAGTCTCAGCAATTAAGAATAAGGGATTTGATGTAACATTTCAGGATGGATAGGTGTTGATCAAGCCCAAAGTATCTAACTTATTCACACCAATTATTTTTGTAGCTAGAGAGAGAAACTTGTATAGGCTAAAGGTATAGCCTATGCATGTAGTGGCAAGCAACAAAGTGACAAAGAACAGGGAGAAGGTACCTTTGAAGCTTGAGAAACTTAGATGGAGTCAGTCTTGATGTTTAGGTGGGGAGGATCATCCTTCCAAGTATATCAATAAGGAGTCATGGTACGATATGGTTGTTGGCATAAAAGTGATCAAACCAGGGTCCTTCTCAAGTTACCAAAAAAAGGTATCAAATTAGTCTAAAGCACTGGCATTTTCATCTTCCCGGGAGGGAATAAGTCTCACCTGAAGCACAACCAAGATGAGAAAGAGAGGGAAGGGTAAGGACAATACTTATACATACCTCTGAGTTATCAAGATTCATATTAGTCTTGTGTAAGATAGATTAAGCTTGTAGCAGTTCTGAACATTTCCTAAATGTGAATAAAGAAAAGTGGGTTGTGTCGCCATTCATAATGAAGCATTTTAAGTATATCAGACATAAAATATGATACAGAGAAATAATCAATACATTTAGGAGACTAAATACACATGATATATTCAAAATTTGGGCCTCCAATTATATTAGCATATCAGGTTCTTTTCACAGCTCAATTCTCATGCACAAGTAATCAGAGGATGCTCCTCATCAAATAAGAGATATTGTCACAATCTCTTGCTCCTATACATATAGACTAATACAAAACTCTGATACATTGATATTTTATTTCTTACCCAGATCTCCAAAAATCAACTATGCTAATAGTATGGACCATTACAATAGTGACTCTCATCACAACAACTCCACTAACAACAACAACAATGACAATCCTAGACCAGCAACAACTCCAACCCAACAACCTATTTACAATAATATTAATATCATATATATAATCCGATCTTTTCATTTGCTAGTTGAGAACCCGAGAGTTCTCTCTTCTTCTTGATCTTGTTGCAACTTCTTTCCTCAAAACTGATGTTGTGTTTTCCTTCCAACCACTTTATCTTTCTTTCTTTAGTCTATTGTCCAGCTCCTCAGCAAATTGCACAGCTTCTGTTCTCCAAAATGAAGTTGTGGCATATCTTGCGCAACTTCTATTCATCAAAACGAATGGCCCAACATTCTCCGACAAAAATCCTTGACTCGCCTTGAGTCAAGTCTTTGGTTCTTTGGTGGTCTCTGGGTTGGCTTGTTGTTCTTACTTACCTTCTAGTTCCAGGTTGATTCCATTTCCATCTTGGATTGTTTCTACTTTATCTTCTTCAAACGAAGGGCCCAACTCAGGTATGATTTCTAGGGATCTTTTTCTAAAATCTTGGAAGTTGTACATTTTGTCCTGCCACTTCCTGGGAAGTAGTGAAGCTTCAACAACAAAATTTTGGGTGGCGTATGTGATTTATTCCTTTGGCTTAGACACAACTAGAGAGTTCCATTCTAAATCAACTATGGAATCCACTTGATGCATCTGTAGGTAAGTTTTTTGAACTATAGGTTGAAACTCTCATAGTTATTTCTTAGCCATAGTTTGAGCTTCATATAGTGCATTGAGATCATTGTCTTCTTGTTGGATCATGTCAAATTTATCTTGTTGTTCCAGTAGATCTAGGGTGTTGCCTGCTTCTTCATTGAGTGATTAGATTTTCATGTGCAATTCCTCCAATGTTTGGTTGTGCCTTGAAATGATTCTCATCCAGTCACTAACCTCTCTAAAGATTTTTGTGCATTTTGCAATCCTTTTATGCAAGGTTGATCTTGCATTGTTTCCTTCCAAAATGATTTTCTCCATTTTCTCTTGTAGCTTCCTGGGTTAAAATTCGGCTTCTCGCTTACTGTCTTGTAACTGTACTTCAATATTTTCTACTCTTTTTGTCATCTCTGACCAAGATACTTGAAGTAATTCAATCTGCTCCATAGGCTCGCTTGTTGTGTTGGATTCTTGCAATTGAGGCGTTGTCTTCCTAACCGTTGTCCATGCCTCTGTGGGTTTTTAATTTACCTTTTATACCTCATGTTATGCCTGAATATTTGAATATTCCTCTTGCGTTAACTGTGCTTGCGCAAGGAGTCCTTCTTGTTTATAGAACTTGGCTTCTCATTCAGCCTGGTGGATCCTCTGCTCCAATTTTTCAGTCGAAGCTCTGATTATGCCCACAAGTTGCGTTGTCGAAAATTGAGCGAGATCACCAGATGAAGTAGTGGAATCTAGGGGTAATCAGACTTATAGTGGAGGTCCACTAGCCATGAAATGTTTGAATGGTGTCTTGAATTCTTCTTCCTTTGGGGATGGACCTTGCAGTTGATGTGCAAGTCTAGTCTACAGAGCCGTTGGAAATAGAGGGAAAAATTTTGTCTTGGCCAGGAAAAGCTGCAACAGTTTTGCGCATCATTGTGGATCCTCGAGTACTAGCTCCAGTTGTTCTTTCAGGGATGTTTTTCTCTACCCTAATGTGGTTTGGGATTCATTCTGAACTAGTTTCTCTCTTACCCCTATTTGTAACGAAACTTCTGGAATTCCGCTCTTAATGATGGGAATCTCAACATTGACTGTTGATATAGGAATCTGGGTGCCTGGAACTTGCGGTATTGGAATAAGTGGTGGAATTTTGGGTTGTTGACTCCCTGCTAAGGGCAGAGTGACTGGAATGGGTATTGACGAAGCAATTGACTAGATCAAAGCTTCAATGGTCAGGGTAGTGGCTTCTGGTACATTCTCATATGGATCGGGGAGATCCAACTGCATGGGCTCGGGTGAAGTGGGTTGGGATAGAACAATGGTGTATTACAGTGGTGATGGGGCTTTCTTAGTGATGATGGTTGTGTAGAACATGGTGTCTGTCTCGGGATCACCTGTGATGTTAATCAAAATCTAGGAAACTCGAGTGGATTCTCTAGTATGAGGTACAACCGAGGATATTGGTTGTGGGTTCATGAACTTAACAAGGGAAATACATATTCAAGGTTTCTTGATTGAGGGATCCCCTATGAAGGTAGCAATAAGAATCTCATTCACATATTTACTTGATAAAATGGTATGTTCTTGGAGCTGTGGAAATGTAGGAAATGTCTTCTTCTTATGCTCCATAGGTTCCTCATCCTCTTCTTCCTGTGACTCCATCGACATTTGGACTTTTGGCTTCTTCATTGCTGGGGAGAAACTTGGCCTTACTCCTTCTTCCTGCCCATTTTCTTCAGGAGCTCTGGTGGCAAGAGGTAATGCATACTAGACTTGCATGTGTTACACTTAGCACCTAACCATGACATGAATTCATTTTCAAAGGATTCTTCGTACACATAGAAGGGTAACGGCCTTGTATGGAAGTCCTCAGGCTTCACATGTCCTGGCTAAACAAACATGTAGTGTCGATTTATCCCGAATGATATATTCTGGCTATTTAGGTTCAACAGTTCCTGTGGTGTGTGCAACCGATGAGTTGCGTCTATAAGATGGTTGTACCACTTCAAAATCGTTGCATTGTTGAACTCCATATTCTTGAAGTATGAACTTGTGTGCCAGGGTTCGAACATCTTGGCTAGGCAACCCTTGTCTACAAGGGATAATTGTCTCTATGTGGGTGATTTCCATTTCCACATGGTGAACATGAATAACATGTATCCGTATGTAAATGTTTTTCCTTTCTACTGAGCCTCCTCACATGCAACTAGGAGTTCCTCTAGTAGGTAGATACACCAGTTGAACACAACTCCATTTATGTAAAAGTATGCTACCGAAAGGGAATCTAAGGTGCATTCACCCTTGTAGTATGAGCACATAAACTTTCTAGTGATCATGTAGCATGTCGTCCTTACTGTCTCTGGTAGGATTGGGTCGATTTTAGTTGTACATCCACCTCTTTGTGTATGGACTTTCTCATACAATATGACTTCACCCTTCTTCTTTCCGTGCTTCCTTGGGCCTTGGAATCCTTTTGAGGCATCCTCACCTTCAATGGATAGTCTGGTGAGCTGGTGTATATTCTCAGCACAAATCAGATATCTCCTATCGAGCCATAAGCTCATTTCATGCACCCGACTGATTAAAAACTTGGTGCACCATGAAACCTCACTAGTGGTTCTGAAAACTAGTAGATCCTTGAGGTTCATGATGGTGGAAAAGTTGATGAATTATGGCTTTGATGCGAACTAGATTCCTTCCATTGCATCAAGAGCCAAGTTCTAGAATACACTGATATTCATCTGTAGGAAAAACACTTGGTCCTTCAGGTCGAGGTTGAGGAGTTTTACATACTCATCCTTTCCCTTGATATCTTCCATTATCTTGACCTGGGGGTCGCATGGCTCATCTGGAATTACCTCTTTTGGAGTTGAGGTCCAATCTCCTGTTGCTCTTGTCATGTTGGCTCTGGATTGCTTAGAAAAATTAGATGGACTGAGTAGGGGCTTGGGGTCACGACTAGGGAGTAGGAGATCCCAAAAGATAGAAGAGAGTGAAGATAACACAAGACAAAAGATAACTAATGGAAACAATAAGTCTCACTTCTGAATTCATAAAATATTATACATGGGATAATGGAAGAGATCTGTAATTAATCCTAAGGAAACTCATTATTAAACCATAAACACAATCTCAGGCTGAGGTGTCTGACGGTTGTTAAGCCCTAATATTGGCTCATTACCCCTTAATTGGGGCATATTATATTAGTAATCTTATTTTCTTTACGTCATCTTTGAGCCATTAGTTGTAATTATACCTCCTAGTCTCCTATATATACCAAGGAGACATTTTCATTTTGAATCATCTTGTACTTGAACATTTAAGTGGGGTAAAAGAAGGTTTCCCCCTCAAAGAGGATTATTATCTGAAATGATCTCTTTTCCAAGATGTTGAGTACTTTTTCTGAGGTTTTTCTATGCTATCTTGATATTTGGTTCTTAACATATGGTATCAGAGCTCAAGGTCTTGGGGTTTCGCTGCTACATCTGAGACACCTTGGAATTTTCGCTATAACTTTTTTTTACAATGTTTTAGAAGGAATGGCTTGGAGGATATTTATTATATGGATCAAGATACGTTGGGATCAAAATTAAGCTCCTAAGGCCTTATACTTTTGGAGATACATCCTGTACAAGATAGGGTTCTGGAATCATCCTGAACTAAGTCATTGCGGAATTTTCGCTATAAAAACGTTTTTGTAATGTTTCAGACTCTAAAATCTGGAGGCTATTCAATGAATTTAGTAAGGTATCGTTGGTAAACATTTCAGCTTCTAGTTCATCTTAAATTTGTAGGTACACCCTATGTAAGATAGGGTATCTGACTAGTCCTATTGACTAGTCTCAAGAAGGTATTCCAGGTAAAACAATCATAACTTCTTCCTAGAGTATCCAAATTGAGTGGAGCTGGTTTCATTAGATTGTGGACAGTCTTTAGTATTTCTGGTGTGAGTTTCAAAATTTTATATCAAATATTTTGTGCGGGGCACACTATACAAGTGAGATCTCCTGGAAAGGCCAAAAATTGGTAAGTTGTGGGGAAGTTACCATAAATTCCACTTGGCACATCCAATTTTGATCATACCTATGGAATTTCAAAGAAGCAATATTAGAGAACTACATAAGAGAAAGTTTCATACCTATAAGGGCCGAAACTTGGGAGATACAATAGAAAATTGTCTAGTAGAACCACCTCAAAATCAAGGTTCAAAAGTGATACTTTTCCAACATGCCACCCAAAAAGGGAACTTCTACACCAAATAAGCCTCCTAAAAATCCTAATTGGAGTCTTGATGAAGGTGAAGAAATGCGTAGGGACATAAATGATTTACAAAAGAAAATAGTAACAAAAGATGAACTACAAGAGATGATGGAGGGTTTAAAAGGGGAGATCATGGAAGTATTGAAAATTTTCATAACAGAGAAAACACCTGAAAGTGAAAATGCATCCCATGAAATTCATGATGAGGACACAAGGAAGGTGAATCAAGAA
>JASDQU011247084.1:0-20222 GCA_032191745.1 Picea mariana | reverse complement strand
GGAAAAATAATGTTAAAACCATCCACCCTTGTGCTCTTTGTGGCGAGTTTGGTCATTACACTCACCATTTCCCCCAGATCACTGATTTCAAATGGTTGAAAGACTCAGGGAGTCTTCCCCATACCCTTGCACAAACTGCCCCTCAACAGGCGCCACAACAGTATGTGCAACAACCCCCTCTCGCCATGCTGCAAAATCCTATCCCACATCAAGGGGTGATAAACACCCAATAGGACACACAACATCCCCCACTTCAAATGAGGCAATACCACAACCCTAACAATCCAGTAGAGCGAACGATTCTCCTCACCAGTGAGGAAGAAATTCTTCTGCAAACACACAATCATCAGTATCAGACACCAACTGAGTCTACCCATATCTCTTCAGAGACAAACCCCACACCGAAGGGACCCCCATTGGTGATCATTTGGCCTTCTGCTGAACCACCACTTCACATCCCTCGCATCCCCTTGCGCATGAAAGTCCAAAACCCACAGGCTAGGGCCGCTCATAACTACAGCCTAGTAGACGACTTAGCATAATCCTCGACTGCCATGTCAATCTTGGAAGTCCTCCAGACTTGTCCTACACAACGAAAATCACTGCTTACCACCTTGGGGGTAGTCGACCCTACAGATACTCGACTTATCACCTTTGATCTCGACAACAATGAACCTCGTCTTCCCGCCTTGGTCGCTATTCAAATACCCGTAAAAATACGGAACATCTCCGTTCATTGGTGTATCATCGATGAAGGTGCATCGACATGCATCATGTCCAAAACAGTATGGAAGAAACTTGGTTCCCCAGAACTCATACCCTATGCCATCACATTAAGAGCTTATGACAGACGACCATCATCCCCTGAAGGGCTCTTCCAAAATGTCCCCATGGAACTCGGGGGCAAAACCATTCTCATCGATATCGAAGTTATCGACGCTCCACTGGATTACAATATCTTGTTCGGACGTAGCTACATGTACGCTATGAAGGTAGTGGCATCATCCATCTTTCAGACAATCATGTTCCCTCACAATGGGAAGATTGTGACCATCGACCAAGTCTCACATTATGAGCCTAACCCATTTTCCAATCTCGATAACATTCTTCCCCTCATTCACAAAAACCGGGACACCTACCCACTCGTCGAGATGGGTCCTGGGATTTTCAAAGATCCATCCTTATTAGGGACATACCATGGAGCACCACCACTCCTTCCCCCTAATCAAGTATGCATCTTCTCATCTAACAGAACTCACACGGAGGATACTCTTCCTCCTTAGGAGGTTTCAGTCATTCCTGACGTCTTAATAGTCACAGAATCACTCCAGCTGGAGCCTCCTATGCACTCGTCGGACCCAACCATCCACGAATCCACATCCCCTCAAGGGCATAGTCCCAGTTGGGAGACAGTTCCCCAACCCCTCACTCAAATTCCCTTCTTTTACCCTCCACCCGGTATAGAATCTTTCCAGGTAGCCGCAACGCTCACACTACCTAATATGGTGTTAGCAATCCCAGTGTGGTATTTACATCCACCTGAGATGGTCCCTTGCCCATCCCTTCCTCCATAGGAAGGCTTCCCCATGACGATTCCCGTCCTCACCCCCACTACCCCCATACTCCCTACTCCCCCTGCTACAGCTAGGGGAAGGAGAAAGAAGAAGGAACCCACAGATCCACTTCCTCCATGCATCCCACCACCTTGTGCACTATGTGAGAAAGAGGGTCACCAAACCAACAACTGCCCCTCACTACCGGAATTACAGAATTTGATTCCCCTCAATCACACTCCCACAACACCTGTGACTACTACTAGTCCTACTACCACCCAACCTTCCAGTGTTAAAGGGTTGAGGACTAAATTCACGTGTGCTATCTGTTTCGAGTATGTCCATTACACCCATCATTGCCCAGCACTGCCACATTTATGGAAGACATTAGCCGCTGTGTGCCAGAACTTTTAGAACGACCCACGCCCTGCTACGTCCTCTACAACAAACATCACTGACATTCGTTATGTCACCACTTCAGTCAATGAATGTTTGAGATGCCCTTGTTCTCTCTGTGATTCGTTGGCTCATTTTACATACCAATGTCCTATGATCCTTGCGTATAGGCAACATCAATTAACCCTGCATCACCAACTCGTAGAAGCAATAATTAACATTACCTCGCCACTCGAGGATCTTCATGTCATTTCTCCCGAACCTGAGGCACTCCCAACACCTCCTTGGTTCTTAGATGACGTATCTGAGGATTTACCCTGTAACCCACCCAACTCTCCTGCTTATTCCCCTACGGAGACTCTCCACCCCACCACCATGGGTACCCCTCAGTACCTCAACATATGGTTTAGGTCGAGTGAACCCTCACCGTCTCCTAGCATTACCCCCTCTATTTCTTCAGCAGGGGGCAATCCCACTATCACTGAGATCACTCATCACGATCCATTATATTCCCGTCGTTTCCAATGTGATGAAGAAATATTGGAGGAACTATAATGCCCGGACTCTCCCTGGGATGCACTACACCATCGTGCACTCTTCCTTCCACAGGAAGCCCTCATGCCTCCTAGCCAAAACCCCATTTACGCGGTCAAAAACAAATATTTTATCCCATCCAGGCCTATCGATTGGTTTAATAATCCCATCCCTACACCTGACGCTTTCGAGGAAGGTAATCTGGCTAACATTTCCCCCACCATCAAAATTGACATTTCCATTAAAAATGGCATCGTTGAAGAAATCATCATTGGAGCTGCTTGCACTCCTCAAGAAATCGCCGCATATAAATCCCTCTTCCAGGAATATCGGGATATTTTCACCTGGTCATACACAGAAATGCCTGGCCTTGACCCATCTATTGTCGAGCATCACATTGACACCTGGCCCAACATTACACCACTTCGCCAGAAACAACAACCACTACACCCATCCAAATCCGCGGCTATCAAAGACGAAATTGATAAATTACGTACGGCCGGATTTATTTACCCCATCGCTTACACTTCATGGGTTTCCAACCCTGTACCCATCGACAAAAAATAGGGCACTATCCACGTTTGCACAGACTTTCACGATCTCAATAACACATGTCCCAAAGACAACTTTTCAATGCCTTTCATCGATCAAATTATTGACGACTGCGCCAGCCACGAAGCTCTCTCCTTTATGGATGGATTCTCGGGCTATAATCAAATTCAAATCCACCCAGCTGATCAATACAAAAGCGCATTCATTACCCTGTGGGGTACTTTTTCATATCATGTCATGCCCTTCAGCCTAAAAAATTCCGTCGCAACTTTTCAGCAGGCCACGACATACATCTTTCATGATCTGGCTGCTATCATCCTCGCCTACTTGGATGACCTCACCACTCGATCCAAGAAATGCACCCAACACCTCAATGATTTACGAATCATCTTCCAACGGTGTCGTCAGTACAACATCCGCTTGAACCCTCTCAAGTGTGTGTTCTGTGTCACCGTAGGGCACCTCCTTGGTTTTATCGTTTCCCAAAATGGTATTACCGTCGACCCCCTCAAAGTCAAAGCCATCACCGAAATTCCACCTCCTCGGAATTTACGACAACTTCATAGTCTACAGGGAAAAGCTAACTTTCTTAGACACTTTTTTCCTGATTACTCCATACGCGCACACAATTTCCTTCGCTTACTACGTCATGACATCCCTTTCCATTGGGACAACTACGCCCAACAGTCATTTGACGATCTTAAAACAACGCTTTCAAATGAACCTTTGATTAGTGCACCTGACTACAATCGCGACTACATCCTCTACATATCAGCATCAGCTGTATTAGTAGCCGACATCCTCATCCAGCTCAGAGATGACAATCGTGAAAAAGTCATTTACTACGTTAGTAAGAACCTCTTAGGACCACCCTTGAAGTACAAACATGAAGAGAAACTTGCTCTTGCAGTTATCCTCGCAGTACAGAAACTGCGCCATTACATTCTGCTTCGCACCACCAAGGTCATCGCAAATTCCAACCCTATGCAATATTTTCTCAGCCGACATCAATTTAATAGCAAATTCGCTCATTGGATCGTTATCCTTCAGGAGTATGACCTCAAGTTTTCAACCCCTAAGAGTAAGAAGGCCCTCGTTCTCGCCGAACTTGTCACGGCCCTCCCCTCTGACACACTCAGTGCCCCCGTCAACACCGAATTTCCTGACGAACATCTCTTTTACATTGCTTCCGATGATCCTTGGTATTTCAACCTTCTCGTCTACCTACGAACTCAAATGTTCGGTAACCACTTATCACGAGATGATTTTCGGCGCATTCGCTATCAGGCCCCCCATTATCTCCTCATCGGAGACATCCTCTACCGATGGGGCGTCGACACCATCCTTCGTCGATGCCTGACTATTGACGAGGCCGACATAGTCTTAAATGACTGCCACAGTGGCGCATGTGGGGGCCATCTTTCGGGTATTTCCACGGCTTAGAATATCATCCGAGCTGGTTATTTTTGGCCTACCCTGTTTCACGATTGCATTCATGCCATGAAACGATGTGAGAAATGTAAGCTCTATGCCAACAAAGCCCGCGCCCCCCCCGCCCTTCTTCACCCTATCATTACTGCGGGCCCCTTTTGTAAATGGGGCATCGAATTTATGACTTGTAATCCCCCCTCCAGCAATGGTCACAAATACATTGTTGTCGCCATTGATTACTTCACCAAATGGGCCAAAGCTATGCCCACTTTCAACAACACTGCTGACACTGCAGCATCTTTTTTCTTTAACCACGTCATATCCCGTTTTGGAGTACCACTCCAACTTGTTTCCGACCATGGGAAACACTTCAAGAATGAGATCTTCGTCGAACTCTCATCTCAGCTAGGATTCTCTCACGAGTTTGCCTCACCATATTACCCTTAGTCAAATGGACAGGTCGAGGCAGTAAACAAAGTCCTCAAGACCATGTTACAGCGCATGGTTAATAAACATAAAACCAATTGGCATCATATGTTATTTTCCACGCTATGGGCATATCGAACGATAGTAAAGACCGCTACAGGTTTCATGCCATTTCATTTAGTCCATGGGGTCGAGTCAACTCTTCCCATCAAGTGCGAAATTCCCACCCTACGCACCACAATTGAGCTTTTACCTGAAACTGCTCCAATGGAGCAGCACTTGCTGAACTTGGAGTCTCTGGATGAAGATCATCGATCTTCCTTACAGAACAACGAGGCAGCTAAAAAATGATCCAAGGCTACCTTTGATCACCATGTCAACCTTCGATCATTTCGTGAAGGCGACCTCATCCTAGCCTATGATATCGCCCATGATACCTTTGGCCATGGAAAGTTCGAATCACTTTGGCATGGCCCTTACATTATCCAGCATTGCCTCACCAAAGGCGCATACATCCTGGCCTCCCCCGAAGGCCTCTCCCTCAAAGAACCCGTCAATGGGTTGTATCTCAAGAAATTTTATGCTTAAACGTAGTCAAGCTACTTTAGGTTATTTTCTTTTTTAGCATTTTTTAATCTTTTTTCTCCTACCCTCTCGTCTAAACTATCTATTGTGCTATTGAAAGATGCTTCTTCCACCATCTTACCACATCGGTTACGCCGGCGACGCCAGCCGTTGGACACAAAATCTCGCTTCGGCTGCTTGGGCTCTTTACACCCCCTCACATGAAATGCTACATTCAAGTGACATCTGTTTGGGACCAGCAACCAACAACCAAGCCGAATACACTACGGTCATTGGCCTCCTGGCCGATGCCCAGCGTCATCATATTCGCCACCTTAGCATTTTCCTCGACTCTCAACTAGTCGTTCTCCAGCTCAACAATGTTTACCGTGTACGCGATCCATGCCTCTTTCGCAAATACCTCCAGGTTAGATTATTATCTCGACATTTTGATTCCATTAAATTTACACATATTCCAAGACAATTGAATCAAACAACAGATGAAATAGCTAACATGGTGTTAGATTGGCATATATCACATCAAGCTACATACATAACACATCTCATATATCCTGTCACAACATATAGATAGAATAGACATCATCATCCACAAAAAACATATGTAAACAACATCAGGATCTAAAAAAAAATAGGTATACTCATATATATATATATATATATTGGCCCATCAGGCCATCCGAATGTTTACATACACAAATACATATGCCCGCAGGCCAGTGCCACACCTTGGTACAAAAATTGGCTCACCAACCTATATACAACCAAAAACCAGTATACATCATACATAAATCAAGGTGCCTCTATCACACCCCCACCTACCCCAAGCGGTGGTGGAGGAACACCCATAGGACCCTCCTGCCCCAGCGACAGGCGTCCACTAGTCATGGTGGCAAGCATAGCTTCTCATCACACTATACCCCACCATGGTGGCGGTACTCCTATACACTGCTCCAGGAACCCCTCATCCATGATACGTATCCACATTCCCTCAGGAACATCTTGCAAAACCATCTCCAGACGACGGCGTATATCATCAAAATCTACTCCGGCTGCCACCGAAGGAGCATGTGACAGCCCTGCACCAGGATCATTGAACCGACGCCTCCTCGCCACCCTCTCAGGATCTGTTGGTCACCTTGCGGCCTCATCCCACCGATGCCTCTCTCCACGTGGCAGTCTCTCTGGCTCTCGCTGAACCGACGCTCTCTACAACTCCACCTCGCGCCCGCGAGGTGCCACATCTGCACATGCAACAGACAACAACAAAAGATCGTATCTGCATCTATATCACATACATAAGGACTGATATCTCTAAACATAACATAAATAAAAAACATACACAAACTCAACATACCTCGATGGTCAAATACCTCCCCAGGAGGCAGCACCATGTCCGGATCCCCCCGAAAGTCCACCCCAGCATAGGGGTACCAAAGTATGACCTGTGGAATCTGTCGCCATATCTGTGCCGCTTGTGCCATAAAATAATGGCCACCTTCGCCACCACTGTGGCAAACCAAAACTGCAGNAACAACAAAAGATCGTATCTGCATCTATATCACATACATAAGGACTGATATCTCTAAACATAACATAAATAAAAAACATACACAAACTCAACATACCTCGATGGTCAAATACCTCCCCAGGAGGCAGCACCATGTCCGGATCCCCACGAAAGTCCACCCCAGCATAGGGGTACCAAAGTATGACCTGTGGAATCTGTCGCCATATCTGTGCCGCTTGTGCCATAAAATAATGGCCACCTTCGCCACCACTGTGGCGAACCAAAACTGCAGACCACCACCTCAGTCGCGGCTCTCGTGCCCCGGGCGCCTCTAATAGAACCCTCGGGCGTAGCATCGACACCCTCTCTAAAAACTAGGCTACCAGGATCGAGTTGAAAGCAAACTCTCCTGTACCTGTGGACCAACAATGGTCCAACTGCACAATCATCCGTGCATGCAGTGTAAGCCCCCATGCGAACCAATCACGGCCCACCACCACCCTCTCCAGCACCAATAGCTGGCCACCACTAATCCATTGGGTCGCCAGTGACCCATAGACACGAACAATCATCGCCACTATGCAACGATGCGCCAGGGAATCTATACCACTAACACTCACTACAGTCCCAGACATGTAGTTTTCACCTGAGAAAAACCGCTCGGCAATCATAGCAAGGGGTGTATCCCTCAACAGCACAGGCTCTGCCGGCAGAGGCGTTCCCTGGAAGGGGAGCCCAGTCAAAAAATAGACATCCTCCACCATAGTAAAGGGGATCTGCTCTCCTCGCACGAGAAAGTAGTGCAACTCTAGAATCCACATCTGGAGCAGGAAATGGAGTAAGTACTCCTGTGCCTGTATCAACGGGCACAAAAAGAACTTTAGCAACCCACAGTTTGCTAAAGTCGCTCGCACCTCAGGCTCTGCATTGGCCACCGCATCTCGTAACTGCAACTAGTCTCGCTCACGCCACCAAACCGACATAGTCATTGCTGGCCACCTGCACACAGCATAGAGTCCTATATCAGCTTATGCAACCATCAAATGCATCAAACAGACTCGTTTTCTACCCTTAAAAACTTGCCTCAAAGGCACAGTTTTTTTATCCACAGGCACGCGCATGTGCGCGCCTGTTCACTATACAGGCGCGCACATGTGCGCACCTGTTCACTATAAAGGTGCGCATATATGCACACCTGTTCACTACATAGGCACACTTCTGAGCACGCCTATTCATTATACAGGCGTGCACAAGAGCGCGCTTGTCCAACCCACAGGCGTGCACTTATGCGCACCTGTTCAACTCACATGCGCGCCCCTAGGGTGCACCTTAAATTCTCTCTCCCACACACCCATGCGCGTATAATCGGTGGATAGGCGTGCACATATGCACGCCTTCCACTGAATCCCCCACACATGTGGGCCCACACCCCAGCCAAATTCCCCTCAAACCCCCTGTACAGCCCCGCGTACCTACCCTGCCCAAAAATTGAAAACCTATTTCTATGCAGGATGTTCAGACCACTAACCTGAAACTCGCAGAACGTCGATCGACTACCTCATCCTCCCTGAATCTCCAAATCTCCTCTGAAATATGCTCATCCAGTCACTGTAGCAGCAGGTACAAATGAGGTGGCAATGTGGGCCCTACAGCTATATATAGGCCTTTTTCCAAACTTCCACTCACCATTCCGGGAGCCCAAGGTGTCCATTTTTTAAACCGTCTTCGGCCATGGGATGCGCGTTCCGCCACCTACATCATAGTCGTCCCTGGGTCACTTTTCATCCTGAGCCCCCGGGGCACCTTTTTTCATATCATGGTCAAGTACGCATGCGCATTGTCACATTTGTCAATTACATGCTCATATCTTTGATTCTCTTCGGATATTGTTCACTTTGGGTAGTTGGTTGTTATGTGCGCAGGTATATCTTCAGGTATATCTTCAACACTGGCATGTAGTCTCTCCCGTGGTATTGCATTTTACATTTCCAGTCACACTTGCTGATATTGGCCTCTAGGATCCTCATTCCCGGCTCTGCAGTACCCACACCTCCATTTGCATCATTGGTACTGTAACCCGGTAGCATTCTCACCCACATGAGTTGTCCCATTCATAGCACCTTTTGACACTTTTTGACACTCATGTTGTTCTTCATTACCCTTTAGGGATGGGAGTCCCGATAGTCTTTCATCATGTCATGAATCAGCCACATACTCCTTCTCCTCATTTTTCTATCTTCCCATATGGACTCCTAGATCATCTCTTTATGGTTCTATTCTTTTTACCTGCACCTCCGCAGGATCATGAACCCTCCATTTCATCCACCATCAGTTTGCCCATCTACGAACCTATCTTCATTTCACCTACCTCATACAGAAACTCACCAATGGGGCCCCCACCCTTCATCTGTTTTCCAAGAAATTTTGGCTCTCACTGGGGCACTCATTTCACACTGGGGCACCTGTTTCTATATTTGTACATTCTTCCCAAAATTATTCATTATTTATTGTACAAACGCCTTTATTTTCAGTTATTACATTTTCTTTTTGTCGTCACCGTTGACGACTTGCTTCCTTTTTGGCCACACGCAACCCATGTCACCCTTGGTTGGAGCATTTCTTCTCATCTAACCTTGCCGGCATCGTCCATATCTTTAGAGTACTACCCCGGTCACTTACCTTTAACCTATGAATTTGTTCACCTTGTCCCTCCTCTGACACAACTTATCCTGTGTCTTGGCGTCCCCCTGACACTTGACTGTGTCACACAGTTGCAACCACTCATTATATCATATACCCTCCAACCAAGGGCAGTCTTGAGTCTTCCCACTTTTTGACTTCGTCCATGTACCTCTGCCACTTCCTCACCTCAGTAGATTCTATGAAGCCCTTTGCTTCTGGGAGTCGCGTTCCCCTTCTGTCGACAGCAACACACTTTTTTCAGAAGGGAGACAATATCTTGATTCTCAT
Source organism: Picea mariana (assembly GCA_032191745.1). Lineage (NCBI taxonomy): Eukaryota > Viridiplantae > Streptophyta > Pinopsida > Pinales > Pinaceae > Picea > Picea mariana. The sequence continues at coordinate 10,268 of JASDQU011247084.1, read as the reverse complement.
TCTCCATTTAATGAGAGATCTTGGATGGAACAGGGTGAAACATCATTGCTCCCTACTGTCGTTGGCCCCCATAACATTTGATGCCAACACTCTCTCATCTTATGGTGGGTCTTACTTTGCGACTATTGCAGTTCTTTTTATCATTTTCCGAAGACCTTTGAACCTGGTAGGGCCATCAATTCCCACATCATCATCGTTGTTTATTACCGCGATCATTGCCTATTTGTTCAGAGAATACTCCTTTGCAGAATTGTCTTCTTCCTTTATTATTACCGCCCCCGAGGGCACTGCAGTCATCTACACCAACACTTCCGTCATATTTTGTCAGAGTTACATAACACGAGCATGGGGCATGCTCACCTAGTTTGTACATAGTTTTTATATGGTTACACACCTTATGGAAGGTCGGGTTCTACCGGTTCCTTTCTTCTCCAAAGGATTGCTCTACATGGTCTCACTATTGCTCTCTTTTACAACACCATTCTCAGTAAAATAAACATTGATGGATTTCGGCTATACGTATGCTCCTAACCTCATCCATCAGGGGGCATCTGTTATCACTGAAATTTCATCCGCACATGGTGACAAGAACTCAGCATCGTCAAATAGGAATGAAGTCATTCATGGCACTGAATTAAATTCACAACATTGCAAAAGGGTCAAAAACTATACAAAGTAACCAAAAATTGAAGGGCACTTTACAGAAGTTGGGTGCGTGCGCATATGCACGGAACAGAAACGTACAATGCGTGCATGTGCGCACGATGCACAGTTGTTGGCGCAAAAACTCGCGCACCTACTAAACGATGCATTTATGGAATTGGTTGGCCTCCCAACCACTTATGGATCAGCTCCCAAGCCGATTTGACTCCCAAATCTGAGTTGAATCCGCATGGAAGGCTGGTCAAAGACCTAATTAAGCCCTAAAGAGCCCCTTTTCACACCTCAAAGGAGTTACATAATCACCCAATGCTATGCTATAAAAATCCATGAGGAAACATCATTTTCTCAAGGAATTTCATGTAATGTTATACTGCTTAGATTGTTTTAATGACTCACTCGACAATAACACATTAGCACCATTTTATTGAGCCATTCACCTCTCCATTGAGTGAATGTGCTTGGAGTTCTTTCACCATCATTCTCATTTTATCATTGTAAGGAGAGAAAGTTTGTGAGGGCCTCAAGAGCCTTCCATTGGAGAAAGAAGGGACTCATAGTCCCCTTTCTACATTGTGCTTTGATTTCATCAATTGATCAGCCTAAAAACATTGGTGATATTGGTATTTTTGTGTTTTTGTTTCTTTATCCATATGCTCATAGTTTTAGTTTGTTTTAATTTAATTATTGCTTATAGTTTTGTTTTGTTTTCTCTAACCCTTTCCTCTACAACTGTCATGCTCAACAAGACCCAACTAGGCATGTAAGCACCCTTTATTTTCTCACAACGTGACGAATTGGGTGAAAACACCCATAATGCCGAGTATAACATCAAATACCAATTTGACTTGTCTGAGTTGATAGTATGTTGTAGAATAGTCTTAAGAGTTTTGTTTACAGCTTCCACTTGCCCATTGGCTTGGGGGTAGTAGGGTGATGAATGTTCTTGCAGTAACCCAAGATTTGATGTCAATTCAGTCATCATCTGATTCTGAAAGTGACTACCATGGTCAGTGACAATCTCCCTCAGGACGCCGAACCTTGCTATGATCTGGTTGAATAAAAAGAGAGTTGCAGTCTCTCCATCATCTTTAAACATTGGCATAGCTTCGACCCACTTTGTGAAGTAGTCTACAACTACGATGATATAGCGGTGCCCCCTTGCTGAAGGAGGGTTGCAAGAAGTGTAATCAATCCCCCACTTGCTGAAGGGTCCAACTGTGATGACGGGAAACATGGGAGTGGGATGTGCCCTCATCCTCCAAGAGAAGATTTGGCATGGATGACACTTCTTGACCGATTCAATACAATATTTGATGAGTGTCAGCCAGAAGTAACCTGCTCGTAGAATATTTTAGGTTGTTTCCAACCCGGACAAATGACCGCCACAAGCTCCAGTATGGAAATCATTGAGCACAATAACTGCCTCCTCATGAGTGAGACATCGGTGTAGGATGCAGTCTACACCTCTCCGATACAATGTATCATCGAGTATGAGATAATTCTTATCCTGATGGTGTATACATCAATGCTCATCACGAGAAGCAGAAGTGGGGCACTTCAAAGTCTGGAGATAGATAAGTATATCTCCATACCAGGGATACAAAGATTTGATCAAAAACATATCTCTCCGGATAGGCGATTCTTCAGGCACAACGTCACTTGACTCAACTAGAAGTTCTGAAATAAGCTCTGTGAAGACCAGTGACTTTTTGGACTTTGCTGAAAAAAATTCTAAGTCAAACTCTAGGAGGATGACTATCCATCTACTGATTTTTCCACCTATTACCCGTCGTGTCAACATGTACTGGAATGGATTCACGACAACAATGATGCTGGTCTTGTGAAATAGAACGTAATGATGGAACCGTTGAACAACATGAATTGTTGCCAACACAAGTTTTTCGATATGAGAATAATTGAGTTCCGGTCCTACAAGGCCTTGACTTAGCTAATAGATCACATATTTTGAGAACAAGTCATCTTCCTGAACTAAAACCATGCCAATGGTGGACTCTGTTGTAGCCATATATAATAAGAAATCTTTGTTATAGTTAGGTGGCCGAAGCAGAGGGACAGTTGTGAGGGAATGTTTTAATGCATCGAAAGAGCATTGAGTGGAATCATCCTAGTAAAAAGGAACATCTTTATTTAGTAAGCACATAAATCCCTTGGTGATTTCGACATAGTTGGCGATGAAGCATCATAAAAAGTTCACCTTGCCTTGTAGACTCTGAAGTTGAAGGATTGTTCATGGGGGGGGGAACTGGATTATTGCATCCACCTTGAGAGGATCAACCATGATCCCTGTTGTTGATATGATGAAACCTAACAAACATCCCGGCGTTACGTAGAAGCTGCACTTGTTTGGATTCAAGCGAATCCAGAAGTAGCGACAACATTTGAAGATAAGTCTAACGTGTGTGGGATGATCCATTCTCTTGCGAGATCATGATGCTAAATCATCTATATAGGCCTCAACTATATTCTTGAGGTCATGGAAAGAAAAAGACATGGCCTGCTGAAAGGTTTCTCCAACATTTTTAAGACCAAAAGGCATCTTACGATATGCGAATGTACCCAAAGGAAAAATGAATGTCGTTTTGTGTTGGTATTCGGGTTTTATTTGTATTTGATTATATCCCGAAAAACCATCCATGAAAGAAAAGGCTTCGCAACCAGCACATTCATCAATGATCTGGTCAATGAATGGTGTTGGAAAATTATCTTTGGGACATTCCTTTCTCAAATCACGGAAATCAATACATACACGAATCATGCCTTATTTTTTATTGACTAGCACAGGATTTGACACCCATTGAGTCAAATGGATAGGATAGATAAAACCTACCTTTAGCAATTTCTCAACCTCAACCTTAATGTTCGCTGCTTTCTTAGGATTAACTGGATGAAGCTTTTGTCGAACAGGCTTGGCATTAGGATACGTTGTGATCTCATGTTCAACTATTTTTGGATCGATAACTGACATTTCCTCATAAGACCATGCAAAATTGTCGCGGAAATCTTTGAAAAGATGTGTGTAGATTTGAATCTCTTCGGGGGAGCAATCCACTCCGACGAAGACATTCTCCATGATGCCAGGGTTTCGGGAGATATTGATTGGTATAGTTTCAGCGATAGTTTCCATATTGTGCTTAACATGAATTTCATGTGTAGCTAAGAGATGAATAGGGCACGACTGATCTCCCGTCATGGTTACGGTGAATTCTTCTTCTTCGATTCGGCTTAACTCTGGGAGAAAATATGATCTATGATGAAGATATTACCAAGTTTTTTACGGACTAGTCATTGCTTCAATTACTTCTTCGTCAGAGGGAAAGACTAAGTCTAACGAATCGATGTTAGCAAGAGAACCCTGAGCCCAAATAGGCTCTAGAAGTGGATCTAACTCTTGTGGCGGAGTTGGATCAATGTTAGCTGAAGCTTGTTGGACTAAAGAGTACACTACTTCAGCTGTAGACAAGGGCATGCACATGCTCGGGTTCCCTGTCTCATCCATCATGGCCGATGGGGAAGGAAGTATCTAGGGAATCTCGAAGTAAGTCGTGCGGAATGACAAAACTTGAAAAATCTCAACCTTATGGGGATTGGATATAAATTTGATATCGCCGTGAGGGGGCGAGTAATTGAAGGTACCCATCAAGGATGGGCACAAACCAAATCCTATGTTAACAACACCTGGCTAAGGATTATCAATCATTGGGACCGTGGATTCCTCCAAAGCAGGGTCAGGTTTGGAGAAAGACAATTGATCGATGGTCACTATCCGACCCTCGTGTGGAAACAACAAGACCCAGAAAATTGTAGTGACCACATATTGCAGAGCATAAGTCCAACTCCTTCCTAACAAGAGGTTATAGTCAAGGGGAGCATCGACTACCTCTACTTCGACACACACAGTCTTCCCTCCTAACTACATGGGGAAAGAAGGAACGATGCCATGTGGTCAGAACAAATGACCGTTGAAAGTAGTGAGGAGAGTAGGTGATGGAGAAAAAATGGGATGGCCAATGGACTTCCAACATGACAATGACATAATTCATGTTGAGGTGCCCTCATCAACCACCGTGTGGAAGATATTCTGAGTAAAAGTTTTCGTGGGATAAGACACTACTATCTGAAACGCTACGTGATAAGACAAACGAGGTTTTAAGTCAGTTGTATCCAACATGATTGTACCTAGATTTCAAGTCTTGATAGAGCCTAAAGTGGTTAATAAGGATTTTCTCTGAGAAGGTAAGCTTTGGAGGACTTCCAAAGCGAACATTGCACAAGGGGTTTGTGATAAATCCTCCACCACAGAGTAGTTTTGGGCAGAGCTTGCATTTCGGTTATGAGAATATTTTTTAAATACACCTTTTGGAATGCATGTCATTGTTTCTCTCAATGTCTTCTCAATCTGTAGAGGAAGGGATGGGAGGTCAGCTTCTTTACCCTTCTCAGAAGTGCTTGGTTTACTATAGTCATGCACTCTAGTCGATATAAAAGAATCACCCCTAACCATATATATGTTCATGGATGTAGGGTTGTTCAGAGGCAGACAAGGTTCTTGGCTTCTCCCTTTTGTGCTTGCAGAGGCTTGAGTTAGATTTTTCCCATGTTGAAATGGATTAGTCAACATCGCCTATTGTTTTTGTGTGACAAATTTTTTTGCCTCTGCAAGTCGAGGACATAGATGGGTCGGGTGGTCTTCCGCGCACAAGTTGCATGGATACCTCACCTTCCATTTTTCAGTGTTGTCCCCACCAGCATTATCAGTGGGATTTTTATCCCCTTTACCCTTATTTTGTTGTTTTTTCTTCCCTTCAGGCTACTGGGTGGCCTTTGGGTTAGTCGACTGCACTATGTGTACCTCCGATGTTTTGGTAGAGGGAGTAGCCAAAGAAGTAGTTTGGCTCACCACTGTGTGTTGTATAGATAACTACTGCAACTGCTTCATCAATTTCTCAACGGGCTTTGTTTGTGCTGAACCAAAAATACCATCGGCATGTGGTCCAACTCTCTGTCTAGTTTTATCTAGTATTGAATGTGGTGCATCTGAAAAAATGTTGTATAATAAACCGGACTGAGAATAGATGAGCTGAAACTGTTGAGCCATCATGATGGCATATTCTTTAGAGAAAACTCTTGACATCACAACATCTTTGGATAACTATGGGACCAAAGACTTAAGGAACCACTCAAGAAGGAATGATGGTGGGACTGGTACCTTGATTAAACTCTTCCAGCGTCTCCATTCTTGGATGTGATCAGAGATATGGTTCACTGTTGTCTATTCAAAATTGGCGAGCATCTTTGTGTCAACATCGTATCTCATAGGTACCTGGAAATGGTTCAGGAAATCCATCACCAATTTGCCAAAATAAGAGTATCTTGAGTGATCAAGCTCAATGTACCATTTTGCGGCACTCCCAATGAGAGTACACTGAAACAATTGCAACTGTATGGAGTCATCTTTCAATGAGTTAGATGAGCACCAAATATGGAAGGTAGTCACATGATCTTCTGGATCTTTGTTAAGCTTGGCTTCGAACTTTAGAATGTCCGAAGGCAACTTAGTCGGCATAGGAGGCCAACGCGGATCATGAAAAATAGGGTCATTCAACAACCTTGTCAAATCTGGCAAGTGTAAAGTCGCTAGGAAGGGAGGTTTGGGTTGTTGGTGATAACCTGGGAAAAAGGAGCCTAGAGTTTGACTGGCACCAGGTTGCCAGGAAAAGTTTGGCTGCTGGCCCGAATTTTGGTAGAAACCATGGCCCTGGCTAGCATATGGATTTTGCATATGTGGAGACATCATTGGTTGATTTCTCAAATAGGACATAGATTGTTGGGAATGCATTATATTTTAAGGACTTTGGGAAGGGTTACCCCATGCCGGTCCCATGGGGATAGGCATAGTAGTTTGGCTGGGGTTCCATTGATTGTGGAAAGAATTACCCCAGATCGACATTCCAAACAAGGGAACGGATCCCTGCCCTGAATTCCAAGGTCCTGCTAGGTTTTCCCCTTGTGCAGGAATAGTAACCTGCATAGGAGTATATTGTCCAAAAATGGGGTTGCCCCTAGTCGGGAAAGTGGCTGATGAGAAGGTGTTGTTACCAAACATTCTGTTCAAATAAAATGGTGTCAAACCTACCGACATACTATGTGAAGGTGGTCCTTGACTCCCCACTCCAAATAAACTATTGTGTGTAGGTTGCCCGGTGGATGGTTGATGCGATCCACTGAGTGAACGGGAAGAAGGAGGGATATGAACTCCTCCATAAGGGAAAGTGTTAAAAGGAGAAGCAGTGCCCCCCATGTGACCTTGTAGAGGAGCGCTAGAGCTCCCTGCCCCTAGACCTAAAGTATGTAAAGTGGAGTAAGAAAGTACAGGACTTGTACCCGAACTAGGTATCCCGTATGAGAATGGAGGGCCTGTCTCACTTGGTGTGAAAGGGGTTGTGGCCATCACCAAAGATGGTTTCAAGCCACTATGCGATGTAGAAGTAGTCAAGACCATGGTGGATTGGACTAACGATGGTGGGTTAGGAGGTGAAATCTCTCCTGTGGTGACAACCGTAGTGGGAATTGAAGAATTCCCAGAAGGAGTAACAACATTTGTTTCCATTGTTGTGTGTAACAATGTTTGGCGCTCGTAAAATTGAATTGGTACGATGAAAGGTGCCAATAAATCAGTGGTTGGGGTTTCAACCAGGCCAAGAGAAGTTGCTTCAAGGTCTAAAATGGTTGATTCCTCCGGGGGTTGGTCAGGCACAATGGCTTGTAACCCGGTCGCTTCAAAAGACCCTTGTTGGTCTAGCTTTCGCCTTAATGGTGGCGGGGGTGGCTCCAGTGTAACCACCGGTAGGCCAAGAAGCCTTCATGACCAATGGAGCTTAGGATACTCCACTGTGTGAGAATATCCAAGACACTCTAAGGTATTCTAAACATTCAAAAGTAACACACACTAAAAAAATTCCCTAGAAGATAAGACATGCAAACACTAAATTAATTGGAAGAACAGTTACAAAAACCAACACTAGAGAAACTTACCGGTGCAAGTGAAACTCGAACACAGAAGCACCCTCCAAGTATACTCTGCAAAGCATGGCCTGATTTTTTTCCTAGGTACCATGGTATACCCCCACAGTCACCTGTGTAAGTCCCTAAAAAGATGGGCAACTAGGTTGCCAACGCACGAACAGTCACCAGGTAGGTACAGTCGAAAGTTGGGTAGACCACAATGAGTAGGGTATCGAGCCCAAAACCTGTCAAAGATTTCGAGAGAAAATGGTCTGGAAGAAAACTGAAGACCTCAAATGGATTCGAGACCCATGAAGCCTCATGGAAAATGCAAATGACAGAATCCCAAGACAAGCCCTCTATATGTGTTCTCCACTACGATTGGTCCAGCTTTGGAGGGGTTATCTCCACTACCTTTCCGCATGAGACCTCATGTTTATCCCCTGTGTTAGAGGGGGGTCTCGGATAAATTCCACGATAATGGAATTAGACACTCCTTAACTCAGACTCCAATGTTTAATTGGAAATGGCCTTGAAGAGTTTCCTCTCCAACCTAATCCAAGGCCTTAATCCTGAACTAGTTGGTTAACCCTACAAACATGAAAGTCTAATAAATTTTATATTTTAGCGTTAATTTTATGGATTTGTCTTATGTCAAGGGGTATGGAAGTGAAACTGATGATGTGTAAAAGACGAAAGAAAAAATGAGTAAAAAGATGGAAACAAATTTTTTTCTTAATGCAAAATTTCAACAACTTTTCAATTTTTTTTTTTTTTTAAACTTTTCTAAGATTTTGGACAGCAAAATCAAAAGAAATTTCACTTGATTATAAGCTACTTATAATCTAAAGATTTGAACAGAAATAATAAAACCTCACCCACTGAGACAAAGGCCCGGAGACGTAGGCGAGATTGCCAAACTTCGTTATCACATTGGTGTTTATGGTTTGCTGATCCTCATGATTTATTTCTGATCTGTATATGCTTATATGGCTGTTATGTTTCTTCTATAATTCTTCCTCTTTCATTCATCTTCCTAAATGGTTAATTAACACATGCATAATAACTCAACCATTTTCGTTTAAAATATCTTTTCAGGGCAATTAGATGGATGTAAAATCAACCTTTCTAAATGGGGAATTAGAAGAATAAGTCTACATCAAACATCCTGAAGGGTTTCTACTATCAAAAAAGAAATATTATGTTTGTAAGTTGAAGAAATCATTGTATGGACTCAAACAGGATCCCAAAGCATGGTATTCAAGATTGGAAAGGTATCTATAACAACAAGGATTTAGGAAGGGAAATGCAAACAACAATATCTACATAAAAGTGGATTGAGACAGTATATTGATAATTGAAGTTTATGTAGATGAAATTATCTTCGGAAGTGATGATGACATGATGAGTCACAAGTTTTCAAAAGATATGAAAAATGAGTTTGAAATGTATTTGATCAGTGATTTGACTTTATTTTTTGGATAACATATATGTCAGTATGATAAGGGTATTTTCATCTCCCAAATTAAGTACATCTGAGAAATGCTAAAGAAGTTCAGAATGAAATATTGCAAACCCGTGAGTACTCCTATGCAGACCAGTTGCAAGTGGAGCAAGGATGATGAATCAAAGGATATAGATTAGAGACTCTACAAATAAGTGATTGGAAACTTACTCTATGTGACAATGTCAAGATCGAATGTGATGCAAGCAGTTGGAAAAGTTATGAGATTTCAAGCAACACTAAAAGAAACACATGTTATGGAATTAAAGAGAATATTCATATATCTGAAGGGAATAAAATATTTTGGATTATGGTATCTAAAAGGGAAAGGACTATATTTGGTCATCTACACAGATGCATATTGGACAGCTAGCGTTGAATATAGAACAAGTACAAGTGGATAATATTTATACTTAGGTTATTTTCTGGTATCATGGCTAAGAAAGAAACATTCATCAGTATATTTGTCCACAACAAAAGTAGAATATATAGAAATGGCACCATGTTTCACTCAACTTATTTGGATGAAGTAGGCCTTGTAGGATATATAGGTGGAATATGATGAGCCTATTCTGATATTGTATGATAACACCATGTTAGGACCACGCTATGCACCTTTTTGCCTATACCTTTTGTCATTATTATACCCTTCATCACTAGTATTTAGACTCACATTATCACCTCACCTGATCATTCCAAGGTATACAACGTCCTTTCTCATTATTATATGCTTAATCTGTTTTGCATAACACTTTACATTACTTTTGGTCTTAACCATTGATTAGAAGTGCATAAGTGTCTATCTGTAGAATAGTATTCAAGACCGATGCTGAAACACAAAACTGTCCAAGTTGATGCCGAAACACGGAGATGCCTACACAGTCCGAGGATGCATATGCCGAAACACGAGGCAGCTACATGGTTCGAGAAGGCAGATGCCGAAACACGGAGCTGTCACTCCGTCTAGATATGCAGATGCTGAGACACAGTAGAGACCGCCACGATGCTGAAACACGAGCCCTGACAGTTAGCAGTCAAGGCCGACATAGTCAAAGGGCGCAATTCACGTGGCCAAACA
>JASDQU011247082.1:2523-25744 GCA_032191745.1 Picea mariana | reverse complement strand
GTGATTTAGAGAAGCTGATAAGTGTAACTTTCTTCATGGAAAAAATCTAAATGAAGAGTTAGATCTTCCATCACCCTGTCATTATCATGTCATCATCTCGATAACCAAAAATGTGGATAACACATAGAGGTTACTTTTCTCAGTTAATCCAGACTAGATCGAAAAGCTTAAATGCAGTCTCACCGGATGTTGCTTTTAGATCTCAAAGCTAGCTTGAAAAATAACAAAGTTAGCTCATGATCGACACTTTGTGGGTCGATGTCGGGTATCTTCTCGGGGGAGCAGTATGCTCCGATGAAAACATTGTCTATGATGCGAGGGGTTCTAGAGATATTTATAGGTACCATTTCAGCGATAGTTTCCATATTACCCTTAGCATAGACCTCATGTGTAGCTAAGGGATTGATAGGACAATACCTATCTCCAGTCATAGTTAAAGTGAATTCTCCGGCCTCGATTCTACTTAACTCTAGGAGGAAGTATGATATGTGATGAAGATCATCCCAGGGTTTGTTCGGACTAGTCATTTCTTCAATTACTGCTTCGTTAGAGGGCAATACTAAGTCTAACAAATTAGTGTTAATGAGAGAACCTTGAGCCCAAAAAGGCTCTATAAGTGGATCGAACTCTTGTGCAGGAGTTGGATCTGGGTTAGCTGAAGCTTGCTAGACTAAAGAGTATGTTACTTTAGCTGTGAACAAGGGCATGAACATGCTCGGATGCCCTATCCCCTCCATCGTGGCTGATGAGGAAGGAAGTATCCACAGACCAGTGAAGTAAGTCATGCGAAACGACAAAACTTGGAAAATATCAACCTTATGGTGATCGGATATGAACTTGACATCACCTTGAGGGGGCAGGTAATCGAAGGTACCCATAAAATATGGGCATAAACCAACCCCTACGTTGACCACACCTGGTTGAGGATTATCAATCATCAAGACCGTGGATGCCCCCAATGAAGGGTCAAGTCTGGAGAAAGACAATTGATCGATGGTCACAATCTGGCCCTCGTGTGGAAACAAGACTCGGAAAACTGTAGCAACCACAACTTGCATGGCATAAGTCCAACTCCTCCCTAACAAGAGGTTATAGTCGAGGGGCACATTGACTACCTCTACCTCGACACACACGGTCTTCCCTCCTAATTGCATGGGGAAAGAGGGAATGATACCATGCAGTCGGAACGAATGACCATCGAACGTAGTAAGAAGAGTAGGTGATGGGGACAAAACAGGTTGGCCAATGACCTTCCAACATGCCAACGACATAACGCATGTCGAGGCACCCTCACCAACCACCGTGCGAAAGATATTCCGAGTAAAAGTTTTCGTGGGATAAGCCACGAATATCTAAAACGCTACATGGTAAGGCAGATGAGGTTTTAGGTCAGTTGTATCCAGCATGATTGTACCCGAATTACAAGTCTCGGTATATCCTAAAGCGGTTAACAAGGCTTTCCTCTGGGAAGGGCAGCTTTGGAGGACCTCCAAAGCAGACATTGCACAAGGGGTTTTTGATAAATCTTCCACCATAGAATAGTTCTAGGCAGCCCTTGCATTTGGGTTGTGAGAAGATTTTTTGAACACACCTTTTGGGATGTGTGTCATTTTTTTTCCCAAAGTATTCTCAATCTATAGAGGAAGAGATGGGAGTTCGGATTCTTTTCCCTTCTCAGAAGTTCTTGGTTTACTATATTCATGTGCTCTAGTCGATATAAAAGCATCACCCTTCACCATATATACATTCACAGATGCGAGGTTGTTTGAAGATGGAGAGGGTCCTTGGCTGCCTCCCTCCATGCTTGCAGAGGCTTGGGTTAGATTTTACCCATGTTGAAATGGATTGGTTAACACAGCTGACTGTTGTTGTGTCACAAACTTTTGGGCTTCTGCAAGCCGAGGACATATATGGGTCGGGTGGTCTTCCGCGCACAAGTTGCATGGATACCTTGCCTTTCATTTCTCAGTGTTGTCCCTTCCAGCATTATTGGTAGGTTTTTTATCCTCCTTACCCTTCTTTCGTTGTTTTTTCTTTCCTTTAGGCTACGGGGTGGCCTTTGGATTAGTTGATTTCACTGTGTGTACATTCGATGTTTTGGTAGGGGGAGCAACCAATGCAGTAGTTTGGCTAGCTGTTGTGTGTTGTATAGACATCTGTTGCATTACTTCGTCAGTTGCTCAGCGCACTGTGTTTGTGCTAAACCAACAATACCATCAACATGTGGTCCAGCTCTCTGTCTAGTTTTATCAAGTATTGAGCATGGCACATTTGGCAAGATCTTGTATAATAAACCAGACTGAGAATATATTAGCTCAAGTTGTTGAGATCTCATGATGGCAGCTTCTTCGGAAAATACTCTTGACGTTGTGACATATTTGGATAACTGTGGGACCAATGACTTAAGGAAACACTCGAGTAAGAATGCTGGTGGGACTGGTACCTTAATTAAACTCTTTTGGTGTCTCCATTCTTGGATGTGATTAGAGATATGGTCCACTTTTGTTTATGAGAAATTGGCTAGCAATTCAGTGCCAACATCGTATCTCACAGGTAACTGGAAATGGTTTAGGAAAGCCATCGCCAGTTCACCAAAAGAAGATTATCTTGAGTGATTGAGCTCAATGTACCATTTCTCGGCACTCCCAATGATAGTACATTGAAACAATCAGAACTGTACGGAGTCATATTTCAACGAGTTAGATGAGGACCAAAGATGGAAGGTAGTCACATGATCTCTTGGATATTTGTTAGGCTTGGCTTCAAACTTTGGGATGTTCGAAGGCAACTTTGTCAGCATAGAAGGCCAATGTGGATCATGACAGATAGGGTCATTCAACAACCTTGTCAAGTCTGGAAAATGCAAAGTTTCCAGGAAGAGTAGTTTGGGTTGTCGGTGATAACCTGGGAAAAAGGGGCCTGGAGTTTGACTGGCACCAGGTTGCCAAGAAAAATTCGACTGCTAGCCCAGTTTCTGTTAAAAACCATGGCCATCACCAGCGAATGGATTTTGTGTGTGAGGAGACATCATCGGTTGATTCCCAAAATAGGACATAGATGGTTGGGCATGCATTACATTCGAAGGACTTTGGGAAGGGTTTCCCCATGTCAGTTCCGTGGGGAGTGGCATAGCACTTTGTCCAGGGTTCCATTGATTGTGAAAATAATTACCCTAGATCGGCATTCCTGATGAGGGAATGGATCCCTGCCAAAAATTCCAAGGCCCTGATGCGGAAGAAGTTCCTGTGTGTGACCCCTGTGCAGGAATAGTACCATGCATAGGAATAGATTGTCCGAGACCGAGATTGCCCCCAGTCGGGAAAGATGCTAACAAGAAGGCATTGTTATCAAATGTACCGAACAAATAAAACAATGTTGAACCTACCAACATACTATGCGAAGGTGGTCCTTGACACCTTGCTCCAAATAAACTATGCTGTGTAGGCGGCCTGGCAGATGGCTGGTGTGTGCCACCGAGCGAAGGGGACGAAGGAGGTATATGACCTCCTCTGTAAGGGAAAGTATTAAAGGGAGTGGAAGTGACCCCCATGTGGCCTTGTAGAGGAGCATTAGAGCTCCTTGTCCCCAGAGCTGAAGTCTGTGAAGTGGAGTAGGAAATTACAGGACTTGTACCTGAACTAGGCATCCCGTATTAGAACGGAGGGCCTGTCGCACTTGGTGTGAAAGGGGTTGTGGTCACTGCCAAAGACAGGATTAGGCCACTATGAGATGTAGAGGCGGTTGAGACCATGGTGACTCAGACCAGTGACAGTGGTTCAAGAGGTGAAAAATCTCCTGTGGTGACAACCGTAGTGGGAATTGAAGAATTCCAAGAAGGAGTAACAACATTTGTTTCCATTGCTATGTGTGACACTGTTTGTCACTCGTAAGGATGAATCTGTATGATGGTGGGTGCCGAAAGATAAGTGGTTGGGGTTTCAACTAGACCAATAGTTTTCACTCCAAGGTCTAAAATGGTCGATTCCTACGAATGTTGGTCAGGCACAATTTATTGTGACCCAGTTGCTTCAAAAGACCCTTGTTGGTCTAGATTTCACCTTAGTGGTGGCGGGGGTGGCTCCTGTGTAACCGGCGACAGGCCAAGAAGCCTTCGTGACCGATGGAGCTCATGATCCTCCACTGTGTGAGAAGATCAAAAGACACTCTAGGGCGTTCTAGTCATTCAAAAATAACACACACTAAAAAAGTCCCTATAAGATAAGACAGGCAAACACTAAATTAATTGGAAGAATAGTTACAACAAACAACACTAGAGAAACTTACCGGTGCAAGTGAAACTCGAACATGGAAGCACCCTCCAGGTATACTCTACAAAGCATGGCCTGATGTTTGTACTAGGTATTGTGGTATACCCCCGCAGTCACCTGTGTACGTCCCTAAAAAAGATAGGCAACTAGGTTTCCAGCGCACGAACAGTCACCAGGTGGGTATAGTCAAAAGTTGGGTAGACCACAATGAGAAGGGTATCGAGCCCAAAACCTATCAAGGGTATTGAGAGAAAGTGGTCCAGAAGACAACTGAGGACCTCAAACGGATTCGAGACCCATGAAGCTCCGTGGCAAATGCAATCAACGAAATCCCAAGACAAGCCCTCTATATGTGTTCTCCACTACGATTGGTCCAACTTTGGAGGGGTTATCTCTGCTACCTTTCTTCATGCGACCTTGTGTTTATCCCCTATGTTAGAGGGGGGTCCAGGATAAATTTCATGATATTGGACATGGACACTCCCTAACTCAAACTCCAATGTTTGATTTTAATGGCCTTGAAGAGTTTTCTCTCCAACCTAATTCAAGGCCCTAATCTTGAACTAATTGGTTGACCCTACAAACATAAAAGTCTAATGAATTTTAGATTTAGCGTTAATTTTATGGCTTCTCTTGTGTCAAAGGTTATGAAAGTGAAACTAGTGATGTTTGAAAGATGAAAGCAAAAATGAACAGAAATCTGGAAACAAAAACCTTCACTTAACGCAAATTTTCAACAACTTTTCAAATTTTAAAATTTTTTCTAAGATCCTTTGAACAACAAACTCAAAGCAAGATTTCACTCTACTATGAGCTGCTTATGATCTAAGAAAACTGTCAAGAACTTATGAAAGCAAAGACTTTTCCCTGGTTACTAATGTAAAACAACACTTTTCAACCAAACAAAGAAATGAAAGATTTTTTTATTTATTTGAATGCTCACAAAGGAAAAAGGAAAAATATCAACAAGTCAAAAACCAAGAAAAAATTATGGCTTAATCGCAGATCGCAAAGAATCACTTCAAGAAATCACACACTAGCAACTTAAAAAATGACTCTCACACTTGTCTAAAAACCCTAAAGAAAATTTTGATGAAAAATTTAAATGAAAAAAGAAAGCTATGGCTAAGATCAAACCTAAGCTATTGACTGCTAGGATAGAGATTCAAAAAACTAGAGAGGTATAACTCTTGTCAAGGGAAAGGATGACTGCCTCACCCTCAACAAAAACTATCCTTCACAAGCACACTGCTAACAATTCAATAGCAAGTGTGTACAGGCGATCTATGTAGAGCTAGAGGGCGTGTAGACACGTGATGGCCTTATATAGGCTGCATGTATCTCTAAAACTCTGAAACAAATAAAAAAAGACAATCCAAACTAGGAAGAGATCACTGATACTGAGAACCAGGATCTCTTGAAGGCTTAGAAACTTTTTTTTTTTTTAAACACAAAAAAGAAAACAATGTAAGGAAAAATTTGTAGAACAAACCAATCTGAGGTGAACCCTAAACTATAGAAAGCAAACAACAAAGACTAGAAAGAGTTCCAGAAAACCCCTGAGAATGAATGTTTCTAATAGGGAAGAGGATGACTACCTCAAAAATTTTCTAGAATCATACACGCTATTTTTACTTCTTCAGCTAGCGTTTACACGTGGGCTATAAGAAAGTAGGGTGTGGGTACACGCGTGCAGACTTTGATGCAGGCCGTGTGTACCTCTGTGGGTCTAAAAAAAAATACAGTCAAGTAAAGAAATAGAGATAGCTAGTATGGAAGACCAGAATCTTTGTTAGCTCAGACTTTGTAAAAACTTCAAAAAATAGGAAAGAAAACCAGTCTTTTAAAAATACCCAAAAAATTCCCAGGAACCCTAGAGACTTCCCCATTATGGTCGCCAATTCTATTTTGGTGGGAAATCCCCCTACGAACTAGCACTTAGAGTTATATTATGCATGCATATAAGACCAAAAGAATCCTACTTTCTACCGTCATCCCAGACCTAATCCCCATTTCTTTTAAGCAAATACATGGTTAAACGAACATACCTTGTTCCGGACGTTCTATGTCGATCCTTCTTCACGCTTGATCGCCTGTTAGTAGCTATCCTTCCAAGACTGACTTGCATACAAAACAAGCAAAAAACTCTACATGCATTTGTTCTACAGATTAATGGGTTAGAGATTCAAACATATATTCACTAAACTATGAAGAACTCATATAGTGGGACGGAAAAAGCATTTCTTTATTATTAACTTTAATGAATCAACTTACAATGTCGAGACCAGCCATTGCTTCGTGAACCTAATCCTAGGCTCCTCTTCAAATGTTCTCCAACTTCTTTGCTCTATATCTCTCTTTGCACCAGGATGGATAAAGGTTTGGGACAATGGGAATGTGCAATTGGGTAGAGTTTCTTTACTATTATTCTCCTCCTCCAAATGGGACCCCTAACCCTTCTTTTCTAGGCTAGAAGAAGCCAAGTATTTGGATGAACCCTTGGCCATGCATGGTTGGGAGTTTTAGTTAACTCACCCAAAGCTATGTGTTCCATCGACAACTTTCGTTTTTTCGTGCTTTTGTAGGTACATGCGGGCTGTTTTAGGTTAGCTAGCATGTACACATGTGTAGTAATGGAGTAGGGCATGTGGGCCCTTATAAAAGAGGTCTTTTAAAGAGTTGTTCAACAGTGTTTTGGCAAAGAAGGAATCTGAGATGGCCTAATGCCAGGTAAGCATGTCTGGTAAAAATTAGGGTTATAACAATGCCCCAACCAAGGGTGACATGGGTTGCTTTTCCAGGAAAAGAAGGTCATCAAGTGTGATGACAAAAAGATAAGTAAATGGTGGAAATAAAGGCTTTTTACAAGTACCAAATAAATAAAGAATAATTTGGGTTAAATATACATATATAGAAATGGGTGCCCCAGTGAACGATGGCTTGGCCTGTGAGGGCGTAATTTTTTGAAAGAGAACTAGTGGAGGGTGGGGTCCCTGTGGGTGGGTTTCTATATGAGGTAAATGAATGGACAATCTGTAGATGGGAAAACTAATGGTGGATGAGATGAAGGGTTAATGATGTTGCGGAGGTGCAGTCAGTAGAACCGAGGTGATATGAACTTGGAGTCCATTGGGAAAGATAGAAAATTGATGAGAAGAAGTATGGGGTTCATTCTCAGAAGTGCATAAGACTATCAAGAATCCCATCCCTAGGGGGTGAAAGCAGCATGAGTGTCAAGTGGCCAAGGGGAACTATGAATGGGACAAATCATGTGGGGGAGATTGCTACCGGGTGACAGTACCAAAATATAGCATAGGTGACGGTACTACAGAGCTGGATGTAAGGGTCCTAAAGGTAAATTTTAGAGGGTGTGACTGGGATATGTAATTGATTTTCAGAGGGAATAATTGCATGATAATGTTGAACATATACCTGAAGGAGTTGTGTTGCTTGCGGAGCAAGTACTTGCACACATGAAAACCAAATACCCGATGTGAACAATATATGAAGATAAAGAACATATGAAAGCTATTTGATAAAATTTGAACATGAGCATGCATACTTGAACATGACGTGAGAAAAATTCTCCCTCGAGGCCAAGTTCAAATGATGACCTGGGGATGTGACTATGTGTATGGCAAGAAATTTCTTCTTTCATCTGCCCCCAACTGTGGTAGTGGTGCCAACAGTTGGGGGTGAGGGTGGTGTGGCAAGAGCCTATACTAGAATCTGCATTGACATTCCCTCTGTTTGAGGAGGGAGAGATGGTTGAGGAGCCATCGCGGGTGGGTGAAGATACCATACAGGCATGGCAAGAACCATTTTTAGAAGGGTAAGCGTCAAAGTTACCTAAAATGCTTGGAATCTGGGTGGGGGGTAGAAGAAGGGAATTTGAGTAATGGCTTGAGGGATTTTCTCCCAAACTGGGATTTTCACCTAGAGGGGGGGGAAATCAGGGATAAGTGGTGCAGTAGGGTTCTCAAGGAATTCTTGAGGTAATAGTTCTTCAATTAGTGGGCTGTCGAGGTGTGGAGAGGCCTCAGTGGGAGGAATGATGTCTCCAATATCAGTTCTATTAGAAGATACTACACACACTTGTGTTGGAGGATAAATGAGAGGTGGTGCTCCATCGTATGCCCCTAGAAAGGATGGTTCCTTGAAAATTACAGTACCGATGTCGACGAGCGAATAATCATCTGAGCTAGTGTGGATGAGAAGAAGAATGTTATCGATGTTGGTGGAATGGTTAGGATCATAATGTGTAATTTGGTTGATGGTGACAATTTTCCCGTTGTGGGGGAACATCATCATTCGAAATACAGAGGAGGCTACTACCTTCATAATGTACATGTAGCTACATCCAAAGAAGATATTGTAATCGAGCGGGGCATTGATAAATTCAATGTTGATGAGGATGGTTTTTCCCCCAAGTTCGACGGGGAAATTTTGGAAGATCCCTTCAGGGGAGGATGGTCTACCATCATAGGCTCACAAGGTGATGGAAAATGGTACTATCTGAGGGGAGCCAAGTTTTTTCCACACTACTTTGCATGTGCATGCACCTTCATCGATGATACATCGATGAACTGTGATGTTCCAAATTTTTACTGGTATCTGGAAAGATACCAAAGTGGGGAGGTGTGGTTCTTTGCTATCTAGATAAAATGTGATGAATCTAGTATCAGCTGGGTCGACTACCCACAAGGTGGAAAGCAAGGATTTCCACTAAGTTTGACATGTTTGGAGGACCTCCAATACTAACATGGTGGCAGGAGATTGTGCTAAGTCATCGACTAGGTTGTAATTGTGTGATGCCCTAGCCTAAGGGTTATTGGCATTCCATCACAATGGAATGTGAGGTATACGAATGGTAGGTTCAATATTAGGGCGTGGAATCATCAAGGGTTTTCTGGGTGTAGCTGGGGCCGCTTCCAACATGGTTGGAGGAGATTCAGAGGGAACACCATACTAGTGATCACGTGTTTTCAAAAGAATCTATTCTTTGTTGGTGAGGAGGATATTGTGATCATCCATATTCCCAGTGTGGATGGGCCCTGGGTTTTGATAGTGCCCCATTTGTGGTGGGGTAGGGTGTACCTCCTATTGGGTATTCATCACACCTTGGTGTGGAATAGGGTTTTGCAACACAGCCAGGGGTGGTTGTTGCATGTACTATTATGGGGCCTGTTGAGGGGCAGGTGAAGCTGAAGGACTAACACGTTCATGGATTCTTTCATCCATCTGAAGTCGAAAATCTGGGGGCAATGGTGAGTATAATGTCCATAATAACCACAAAGAGTGCAAGGGAAGTTCATCTGGAGATTGTTGTTTTTCTTCTTCACTTGGAATTTGTTGTTATTGTCCCCTTGGGAGTTCTGGTTTCCTTGATTCTAGTTTCCCCAACGGGATGGTTTTGTTGGGGGTTATTTCCTCCTAATCCTAGGTTATCATTGTTTCATTTTTTCTCTTTCTTCTTGGCATTATTCGGCTGATGGGCCAGATTTTCTCCATTCCACTATTCAAATTCCTGAATCTATTGAATGGGAGAGGGTTGAACAAAGTTAACGTTAGCATGTGGGTGTCCTCTTGGAGGAGCAACTGACTATGGAAGACTAGGAAACATAAAATATGGAAATTTTTTGTGGCAACAATCTATAGGGTGCATAGGAAGGTGAACTGCTTTCACTAGTGCCCAGGGTGTATGCGGAGGTAGAAGGTGAACCTAAATTGGGTTGAGAGGCTGGAAAAATTATGGGTATCGGAGAAGGGCCACCCATGGGTGGAGGGGGAGCAACAGGATATGTTTGTTGGTAAGTGGGGGGAGGATAATAAGATGTCCCTCCATAGGGCTGAAGATATCGAGGTGCACCATAAATAGGTGGAGGTTGGTTGTAATGGTTGTGATGTGTCGTGGTACCAATCAACCCATCCATAGCATGGGACATCCCAAGTTTGTCCTGGCCAAATGGTACAAGTCTAGGTGCATTAGGTAACACTGTGTATTAGTAACCTGACTGAGCATAGATAAGGTCGAATTGTTGGGCCTTATTGATGGCTTCCTCTTTTGACTGAGAAAAAGTGGATGCGACATCTTTGACAAGTATAGAGACGAGTGATTTAAGAAACCAATCAAGGCGTTGTTCTTTGGTGGTTTCTTCTTTAAAAACACTACGTCGTCGACGCCATTCGTGGATGTGCTCAACAATATGGATTGTTGAGGTTTGTTTACACTCGAAGAGAAATTCTAAGCCAATGTCATGACAAACTGGTAGTTGAAAAAATGCCAAAAGGGCTTTGGCCAATGACTCAAAAGTCACATGGGACTCTGATTTTTCATCCACATACCATTTGGTTGATGGACCAACGAGTGTTCTTTGACATAAACTTAAGTGGATGGAATAATCCATGATGTTGTTTGAAGAGCACCATAAGTGGAAGGTCATAACATGGTTGGTGGGATATTCCCCCAATTTTCCTTCAAATTTTGGAATATCGGAAGGTAGTTTGGTAGGCATATTGGGCCATGTGGGGTCATGTAGAATGGGGTCATTCATGAGTTTGGTCAAATTATGAATGTTGAGAGATGTCAAGTATGGAATAGGGGGATTTGGTGGAGGATTAGTTCCAGCCATTGTGTGAGAAGGTAGTGGACCTGACCTGTGAGAGGAATTTGGTGGGGTTGTACTTCTCCCTTGAGAAGAAGTTTCCCCCCCCGCCTCCTTGTGAAGGAGAGCTAGTGGATGGATGGCCTTGGGAATTGGACCAAAGAAAAGTGGAACCAAGTAAAGATGATCCCAAAATAGTAGCACTCACGGGGGTGTGACATGGTTGATCCGATGAGTTGGAAAGACTAGGGACTCCTCCTAGAATAGGAGGAAGATTCTGCAAGTGTCTAGAATGATAGGGATTTTTTGGTTCCCCTATGGTTTCTAACTAGAAAAGTGGATGTGTGCAAATGGTGACAAGAGAAATAAATGAACAAGAGATTTGTATATTTTGGACCTTCACAAAATAGTACAACTTACAATTGCATGTAATCAAATGAGCATCATACATAAATCAACTGTAAATAAGAAAACACGTGGGTAGGTGGATTTTGTCCATGTGGGGGAACAAATAAAAGAAAATTCTCGTGTCCTAAAATACGTATCATCCTTTCTCTCAAATAGCACTGGGCCTTCCAAAAGCACTCAACAGTGGGGTCTGAAGCCACCAGAAGAGGAACTACTGAATGTTGAAATGATCAGTTATAATGAGGGGTAGAGGGTGCATATCTCGAAAGATATGGAGATCTTTCTCAATAGCCACACAAAATATGATCAAGGTACAATTGCAGCTCACAATTTCCACCTAGGTAGATGTCCTAAATTTTGGTCACTAGGTACCTTGGTCAAAGTGTGACATTTAGATTGTCGGCCTCAGAAATGAGTCATAGGATGGATCCCTTCCAAGAGTTAGGTGTGATCTAGAATTTATGAGAAGAAAAAAATGACTACAGATTATTAATAGGTGCTTAACACAAAATAATAGAGATATAGTAAAATTGGTTTTGTATTCAATAAGGAAATAAGCCGAAACAGTAAAATGCAGCGAAAACAAGCTTGCTGGAATGGTGGCGGCTTATCTTTGAGAAGATATGTGATGGTTGTGCTCATTCACAAGAAGATGATTACAACGAGGCTCTGAAGGCCTTTTTACAATAAACAATAATGCCAAAAACTCTAGACATCCAAAAACCTAACCCTAGGAGATGAAGCGCCAAAAGTCATGTGGGCCCCATTTGGGTAAGTTAGTACATAAACTTCTCGGGGTCGTAACTTTTGCATACAATCTTTGTTTTAGGGGTGTGATATCCCATTGGAAAGGTATCATCAAGGAGATTAATTTTAAGGGATCAATAATTATTTTGACTATCATTGAGAATATATATACCGAAAAACCTTCATTTAGTCCCTCAAAATGGCCCCGGAAGTTAAAACTTCTAAAAATAGTAAATTGCCAAAATTGTTAGAAAATTGTTTTGAGACAATTAGAAAAGGTGGGTGGCCACTGATATCTTCCTATATCAATAATACATCCTTAGGAAGAAATGGTCTCCATTTCATTTAGTTCCCCCATCAGATGAGGAAATTTCTGCTGAATTTGGCCCCGGTTGAGCCACTTGCCTTGGTGCAGGAGCTGCCCTACTTTGACGACTCAATAAAGCTGGATCCTTTGCTGTCGAGTGCCCTTGATCTGTGTATCCACAATTTGATCACTGGATTCTTGTTGTATGTAGTCAGGTATGAGATTTGTTGGTGTTAGCTACTCTGCTATGTATGAGGTGTCCAATAATGGTGGGAAATAAGGGTGAAGGAGATCCATGTTGAACAATGGGTGCAGGCCAAGGAAAGGAGGAACGTTGAGCTCAAAAGACTTATATCCCATGGCCTTGGTGATGGTGTACAGACCATAACGGAGTGGTCGAAGCTTCCTATGGGGTTCTGTAAGGCATTCTTTCTGCAAGTGCAACCAAACTTTGTCGCCCACTTGAAACTTATGTGGCACCCGATATTGATCATGGCACTGCTTGTACTTGTCATTGGACTTCTGTAGGATATTCTAAACCTGTTGGCAGATGGGATGGATCCACTCAATGAATAGAGTGGCTTTGTCAACTTCAGTTAGAGCGGGATATGAATCGGTCGAGGTGACTGTTAGGACCACACAATGTACCTTTTTGCCCATACTTTTTTCCACTATGACACTCTTGATCACCCACATTTAAACTCATATTATCACTTTTCTTATCATTCTAGAGGTATACAACGTCCCTTCTTATTACTATACATTTAATCTGTTTTGCATAATATTTTACATCACTCTCGTACTTAACCATTGATTAGAAATGTATAAGTGCTGAAACAGTTCAAACTGCAGATTAGCATTTGAGGCCTGTTGTTGAAACAAAAATTCATAGAAGCTGTTACACAGTCCAGGGTGGCAGATGCTGAAACACAGATGCTATTACACAGTCCATGGTTGATGATGCTAAAACATAGAAGCTGTTACATAGTTCATGATATACGATGCTGAGGAAGCTGTTACACAGTTCATGGTCACGATGCTGAAACACAGAGGAATCCGTTACACAGCCTAGGACCGATGATGCTGAAACACAAAGGAAGCCATTAAAAGTTGCACCATGATACAATCACCAACCATCACTGCTACATGAGAATGCTGAAACAGTCAAAAGCAAAAATCCCATGGCTAAAACAACCCACGATTTGCGGTGCTGAAACAACATGCAGCGGCAACAAGAAACTATCACTCTAGCCGTAACAGCAACATCTCATTCAACATTCATAATAGCATTCTGTTGCGGGATACTAGGACATCCTATTCCAGTTTAGAAAGTCGATCCGACTAAGAATAGGACCCAGATATACACCTATAATTTGTTGATCAATTGTACCAAAGGGATTCTCCTCTTTAAATAAGAGGAAATCACCATTCGAAGGGATGCAGTTTTTATGTACTAAGAAAGTTTCAGAGAGAAGGAAATACTTCATTTTCAGATTGTAATATGATACATTGATAGATGAATAAAAGACTGTTTTGAGCATCCTTCTCTAGCCTTTTCGTCTCAGGGGAATCTTGTGAGAAGGGAGGGCCCACCTTCTTCACAAGATTCACCCGTTAGTTTTATAGTGTGTTAGTGTGAATTCTGTTTATGCCTTGATTAGTTTCTGTTTTTCTGAAACACTACATTTATGAATTCTGCTTTGCTGAAACACTACTGAACTCTGTCTTGCTAAGAATTCTGTTTTATTGAACATTGCATTGTTTTCATGAAAGTTCATGCTTGGTTAATTGTTAATCATTTTAATTAGCAATCTTGTGTGATGAAGTTTGGTAATCAGAGACTAGAGCTAAAGGTTCCTACTTAAAGGAAGGAATTAAGGGTTCTATTCTCTATTAGAAGTAGTCATCTTTCAATTATTTTTCTGAGTGTGCCAATCAAATACTAGAGCTAAAGGTTCATGCTTAAAGGAAGGAATTAAGGGTTCTGTTCTCTATTAGAAGTAGTCAGTTTTCAATTATTTTCCTGAGTGTGCCAATCAGAGACTAGAGCTAAAGGTTCCTGCTTAAAGGAAGCAATTAAGGGTTCTGTTCTCTGCTAGAAGTAGTCAGCTTTCAATTATTTCCTGAGTGTTCTAATCAGAGACTGGTGCTAAAGGTTCCTACTTAATGGAAGGGATTAAGGGTCCTGTTCTCTGTTAGATAGAGTTATCTTTCTATGCATTAATGTTTTCATGAAAGTGTGTTAATCAGAACAAGGTGTTGGAGTTCATGCTTGGGAATAGGGTCATGTTCTCTGGTTACATAATAGTTGTTCTTTCTTGTTGCAGTTGTTATTTTAATGTAATCCAGGATTCTTTATCATCTCTTTAAGCTCTGCAGTAGGTAGGTTGCTTTCCTGTAATTCAAGTCAGAACTTCAGTTTATTCAAGGCAAGTTTGATTAATATAGTTTCCTTTACTACAACTCTAGGTTGCTTTTGGAATTGAGCATATATAGTGCGTGGTTACCTTTGAAATAAACAGACTTCCCTGGGTTGACAATTTATGTAGCACTTGATTGTTTAAGTTAATTAAGCAATTATAGTGACCAACATTTTGGCGCCGTTGCCGAGGAAGGTAATTTTAGATTTCAAAAGCACTTATGATTTTTCAGATACAAAGATTCAATGAAAGGACACAGAGACCCAAAACATACTAACCCTACAGGTGGCAAGGGAAAAGGAAAAGGAGGAAGAAAGACTTACATTGACAAGATCATATCAAAGTCTGAATCTGCTACTCAACGACCAAACTTTCAGAAACAAAAGTCTCAGCCTTCATTTCAAGAAAACATTGAAACAGGGAAAGGAGTTTGGAGTCCTGAGATAGTCCAGAAGCCAGTAGGAAACATTGAGGACAGAGAAAGCGCAGTAGGGGAGCAGTCAGAAGAAAACATGGTTGAGTACAATGAAGAATTGCATCACGAAGAACAGGCAGGTCCTGAAGGAGAGGTAAATGATGAAAATTCTTTCTCTACATTAGGATTTCCTATTGGTGATCTTCCTAGAGGGGTAGCCCCCATGAAGAACATTCCACTCTCAGCACTACCTAATTTTCATGGTTTGTCTTCAGAAGATCCTGATGAATTCCTTTTTGAGTTTGATATATTGTGCAGAAGTTATGATTACGTTTCCAATGCTAAAAAATTAAAGCTATTTCTAGCAACACTAAGAGAAAATGCACTAAGATGGTTTATGAGTCTTAGAGGCCATGTAATCACAACATGGGACCAAATCAAACAGAAATTCCTGAACAAATACTAGGACTATTGCTGAACAAGAGAAAAGAGGGAGGAACTATTTAAGATGATGCAGAAAGAGGATGAAAATCTGGAGGACTTTGTAGAAAGGCTACAGTATAATCTACAAAGATCCACTCACCCCAATGTAAGTAAAGATATTCTCAAAACTATACTATTAAAAGGAGTAAGGGATGACTGTCTAGATATGCTGAATATGCTTGGAAAAGGGGACATATCTAAGGAATCATACGATGAAATTGTTAATTTATGCAAAAGATGTTCAAGAGGAGCTTTAAGAAATAGATCAAACAGCAGAGACACCACATTTTCAAGAGTCCAAAAATCAGCCAGTGGGGGAGCAACAAGAGCCGAGATAGGTAATTTACTTGAAGTTTTTAAAACTGAAATGTTAATCTCTTTTTCCTCACAAATTGACGCCCTGCAGATTAAGAAGAAGCAGGCAGAAGAAGAAGCAGCCCTGTCCATCTTTTGTTCTCAATGCAGAGATAAGCACCCACGAAGAGAATGTCCATTGGACAAAAATCCAATCTGCACCATCTGTGATAAAGATCATGAAACCCAACATTGTCCATATTTACCAGGGATCAAGGCAGCATTACAACCAATGGATGAAGAAGCTGAAGTTGTCTATCTATTGACACAGAGGAGGCAATGGAAACCACAGGGACAAGGTATGAATCCTAACATGCCATTTGCATCTTCTAATAGTTGGAATAATTATCCTTCTTTCAATCAAATGAGTTACCCCCCCTATAATCAAATGCAATATCCTAATCAAATGAATTACCCACCCATGCAACAAATTAAACCACCCTTTGTTGATCCATGAATGTGGACGCCTTGGCCTCCACAACAACAACAACCATATTAGAACCAATGGAATCAAAATTGGAGAGGACAACAACCCCCCTTCCAAAATCAATTACCTCAATCGCAATTCCTGCAACCACTTTCCTTACCAGCAGGTACTCCCCCAAACAATCAAACGATGAGACCCCAGCTACCTATACAACCGAACCCTAACCCAAATAATAAAGCTGTGCAATGCATTGATATTTATAACCAGCCTACACTCTCTCTTCTCCCTTTGCAATGCAACAATATTCATTTACGATCTGGGAGAATAGTGAAACCCACCATAGCTGATGTTACCTCTTCTGATAAAGAGGAAACAAAAGAGCATGATGTATTGGAAGAGGTACAATCATCCTCTAACAATGTTGCTGAAACAACAAAACCACCATTTCCTGAGCATTTAGCCTTAACTAAAATTCCTGAGCCACCAGCCTTCAATCTTCTAGGGGAATTACAAAATTTATATGTCAAAATTCCTCTACTACAAGCACTCCAAGACGTACCAATCTATGCCAGGACAATGAGAGACATTTGTGTTAAAAAACCTGGTAGGAAAATTAAGGATCCCCTTACAGTCCATGTTATGGGAGACTTGTCTGCACTAATGTCAAGAAAAGCTCCCCTAGTTAAATATGGTGATCCTGGCCACCCTACCATTTCAGTGAAAATTGGAAAAACGATAATCCCTCGATTTCTGGTAGACCTAGGTGCCGCTATCAATATCATGACTCTGGAAACCTTATAACTGCTACAACTGCAAAATGAACTCAGAAAAACCCCAACTATCCTAGAATTGGCTGACCGATCCACAATTAAACCAGAAGGAGTCATTGAAGACCTCAAAACCTCTGTAGAATCCTGGAATTACCTAGCTGACGTTGTGGTACTACAACCCAAAATAAAGTTGGGGGGCCACCCTCTAATTTTGGGTAGACCTTGGCTAGCCACAACAGATTCTTTTATCAACTGTAGATCAGGTTCAATGACAATTTCAAACGATTACGAAACTAAACAGCTTACCCTCTACCCTCACGCTACACCCCTGATTAATAATGATAATTATGTATGGGTAGATTTTGATGATCAACCTACTCAACCCATTTTGACTATCGGACAAGCTCTAAGCTTGAAAGACTCCACTGAGGATGAAGTGATTAATAATTTTATTTGCGAACCCTCCTCTGTGACCCCAGAAACTCATAATCAACTAACTGCACTGTTAGAGTCTGATAATCAAGAAAACCTCAACTCGGAAGGCCCACCTCAAATATCTAACACCATCTCCTCTAAAAGCATACCAATAGAAATTGAACCTGGCAAAACTCTTCTGGATACTACAGAAGATTTATCAAGAATTTTTCCAAAATAGCTTCTCCTCTGTTTGTGTTACTGATGAAAAATGCTGAATTCAAATGGACTAATTTTTGCCAGGAAGCATTTAACACACTTAAACATCAATTATCTACAACTCCTATTCTTAGAGGACCTGATTGGACACTTCCCTTTCATATATCCTCCGATGCTTCAGATACTACAATAGGAGTTGTCTTGGGACAAGAAGAAAATCATCTCCCTTATGCTATCTATTTCATCAACAAGAATATGACCCCTGCTGAACTCAATTATACAGTCACCGAGAAGGAATTCTTAGCAGTTATCTATGCAATTAATAAATTTAGACATTACATTACTGGATATTCTACTTTTGTCCATACTGATCACTCAACTATCAAATACTTAATGAACAAACCTATCACAAATGCTAGAGTCACCAGATGGCTACTATTATTGCAAGAATTTGATATCACAATTGTAGATAGAACAGGAAAAGAGAATGTAGTTGCTGATTTCCTTTCTCGGTTGACACCTGATGATGATACCCTAGTAGATGATTCCTTTTCTGATGAATATATATTTGCAGTTTCTGCCCACTCACCTTGGTATGCAGACATTGCTAACTACTTGGTTGCATGGAATTTACCACCACACCTATCCCACCGAGAGAAAAGAAGTATCATTCATCAAAGTGCTCGGTATAGTTGGATAAGTGGGTGTTTTTTTCATACAGGAGCTGATCAAGAAATACGAAGGTGTATTAGAGAAGATGAGGTGTATGATCTACTAAAAGCTTGTCATGATGGCCCTTTTGGAGGGCATTTTTCTAATAAGAAAATAGCACACAAATTTCTCAGGATGGGGTACTATTGGCCCACACAAATATGTTCGGGCCTATGATAGCTACCAAAGAGTAGGCCAACCTAATCATAGAGATGAAATGCCATTAAACCCCCCGTTAGTACTTGAACCATTTGAAAGATGGGCCTTAGACTTTGTAGGACCCATCAACCCTCCATCCAATCAAAAAGTTTACATAGTGGTCTGCACAGACTACATGACTAAATGGGTGGAAGCCAAATCACTTCACAGAGAAACTGAAGAAGCAGTTATAAATTTCTTATTTAAAGACATCTTCATCATATTTTGAGTTCCAAGAGAATTAGTTACAGATGGAGGACCTCCTTTCACTTCTCATGGTTTCAAAGCCACCCTTCAAGAATATCATATCTAGCATAGAATGAATATAGCATACCACCCCCAAACCAATGGACAGGTGGAAAGCAAAAACAAAGTAATAGAAGCCATTCTCACAAAAATAGTGAAGGAAAATAGAAAGGACTGGTCCTACAGGCTCCCCGAAGCATTATGGGCCTATAGAACTACCTGGAGAAATACTATAGGATTCTCTCCCTATGAATTAGTCTATGGAAAGAGTGTTGTCTTTCCTG
Source organism: Picea mariana (assembly GCA_032191745.1). Lineage (NCBI taxonomy): Eukaryota > Viridiplantae > Streptophyta > Pinopsida > Pinales > Pinaceae > Picea > Picea mariana. Next base: position 6,468 of record JASDQU011247082.1, on the reverse strand, counting down.
TGGAATTTGAGATAAAAACCTTAAGGACTTCTTTAGTTGTCAACCTTGATTTAACCGATGCACAGACAGCCAGGTTACAACAGCTTAATGAATTGGAGGAGAAAAGATTAGATGCCATTCAGTAGACAACCATAATTCAACAACAAAGATCAAAATGACATGAAAAAACTATAAAAAACAAGCAGTTCCAAAAAGGTAATTGGGCCCTACTATATGACTCTCGGTTCAAAGAATTTCAAGGGAAACTGCGTACAAGATGGCTTGGACCTTACGAAGTAGACACTGTTTTCCCCAATGGAATAGTAAGGCTCCTCACAATCGATGACTCCGAAACTCCATTACTTGTAAATGGTCATCGGCTCTGTCTGTACTAGCGCCCTATTTCGAAAGAAGATTTTAAGGCCACATGCATGGCAGACACCCATTTCCTCTTCTTAGAGGGAGTTTCTACCCCTCATTGCAATTAATTCTTTTAAGTTAATTTCTTTAGTATTAGATTAGATTTTATTTACTAATAATCCCTGTCAAGAAATACAATGTTACAATCGATTTTTGCAGATTCCCGATCGAAGCATAGGCCACTAGGAAAGGACGATTCTACTTCACAAAGAGACAAGCTTTCCCATTGTTGAAACACTATTGTTCAACACTTTTGACTTTCCTCCGATGCTGAAACACCATTGTTCAACACTTCTAACTTTCCTCTGTTGCTGAAACACCAATTCGTTCCCTTTTCTTCATTACTGAAACACCATTAACCCCATACCATTTTCCCCCATCACTGTTCGGCAACCTTTTACCATTTTCCCCCATCACTGTTCAACAACCTTTTACCACTTTCCCTCATTTCCTCAGTGCCTAAACAACACCGTACAACAATTGTTTCGGCCAGTTTTTCTTGTTGCTGAAACACCATTGTTCAGCAGTTATTCACATTTTCTCTTCACCGAAACAACACCATCCAGCAATTGTTTCTCCTCTTCCTTTCTGTTGCTGAAACACTATTGTCAGCAACTTTTCATCACTTTCCACATCGCTGAAACACCATTCACAATAATTGTTCACCTTCTCCCTATTGCCAAAACACTACAGTCCAGCTATTCTTCACTTCCTTCAGCGACGAAACAACACCGTCCAACAATTGTTTCACCCCATTTTTCTTGTTTCTGAAACACCATTGTTCAACAGTTCTTCACATTTTCTCATCACTGAAACAACACCGTCCATCAATTGTTTCGCCTCGTTCCTTTCTATTGCCGAAACACCAACTTTTCAACATCATCTATCAACAAGCTTTTATGCTCTCATACTATAGTTCATCCTTCTAGCCAGCAAACCCTTGATACAATTCATCTAATAAATCAAAAGTCTCCACCACGACTACTAAAGAACTACCATGAATAGGCATGATATTTTGTTTGCAGAACGAATTAAAAGGTAAGGCGAGGTATGTAAATTTTATGTAATATAGTTAAGCTATAGTTAATGAGAAGATTCTAAATCATTATGACCACTCGAGTGCAATCATTATTAGCCGCACTTGACGGGAGGGGAGGACACATCAAATCTTCTATACCATCATTCCACACGAATTCACCACCGCCATTCCTATTTCACCACCCTTTCACGTATTTGACCACATTTTGCATACCGTCACTCGGAAAACTCACTCTGCGCAGAAGCTGTTACTCAAACTCTTTGACGCTGTATTCTACCGAGCTGGTAGCTATGGGAGGATCTATTATATGAAATGAACCCTCCATGATAGCACCGTTAGAACATTATCCAGTAGCTTATCAAATCTTTCAGCAGGTAGGATAGCTCAGTTATTTTCAGAGACTACAGGGGTATGATGAACAACAAGTCCTGCAATTCACTCAAAACCTTGAGGAAGACCATTCTATTGTTCAAGGGGTCCGAATTTCAGTAACAGAAGAGGATATAGCACAAGTCTCAGGCCTCCCTACCGACAGCATTCGCATGTTCAGCCGTAAACATATCATTCAGAATGCCCAGCAGAACTTCTTCTTGCGAGAAGAACAAATTGAATTTAAAGGATGGGGTGTTCAACTTAGCTCGTTGCCGCCCCCATGGCCGGAAGTTGCAAGATTCGTCAAACATTACCTAACCTATGAAGGCCGATACCAGGTATTTTACCAGCACGACTTTCTTATGTTATCTCATTTACGGCATAATAGACGGGTGAATATTCTTTATTATTTGCTGGGTTGTCTGAAAAATATGGCACATTACTGCAAAAAGGCTAAAGATCCAACCCTTTCACTCACCCATCACTGTCTTGTCCAACTGCTCATCCAAAGGGGTTTTTCCCAACAAAAACCTCCACTAAACAACCCACCTATAAACCCCCAAAGAGCTGCTGAAATTCCTGAAAACCTCTAGAAGCAGCAACCGCAAAACCCCCCAGACTCTCCAGAAGTACCTAATAGCCCGTCCACAGAACCAATCAATCTAATTAATCCCCCTACCACACCAAGCCCGCCTCATACCTTACTAGAATCATCCACCCCCGCCCTTCATATTCTTAGCGATGACTCTGAGCCAGATAATTCCCCCTACCCCATCATTGAGGAAAGACTCCCACGTAAACAAAAACAAATTCCCTTCTTTCCACCCTTCTTACAAAAGAAGCGAACAAGGGCCTCAACAAGGCCAACAATTATTGCCACTACCCTAGACTCCCAACCCATCTGACTAATACCCCGTACACCTCCAACCTCCCAAATCCTGGGATCTTTGCCTATTCCACCTACGGGCATTGAAACACAAGAACCAGATGCCCAGGATGTTGTGACACCATCTGTCTCAAATAAAGTAGCTGAAACACAAGAACCAACTACCCATTCCGTAGCTGAAACACAAGAACCAACTACCCATTCAGTGGCTGAAACACAAGAACCAGCCATAACTGTCACACAAGAACCAGCTACGGCTGAAACACAAGAACCAACTACTGATATTGATACTGAGATGCAGGAATCAGAGGTCCATGGTGATGCAACATTACTTTCCTCAAATAAAGTAGCTGAAACACAAGAACCAGCTACCCATTCCGTAGTTGAAACACAAAAACCAGCTACCCATTCAGTGGCTGAAACACAAGAACCAACCATAGTTGTCACACAAGAACCAGCTACGGTTGAAACACAAGAACCAGCTGTTGATATTGATACTGAGATACAGGAATCAGAGGTCCAGGGTGCTGCAACATTACTTTCCTTACATCAAGAAGCTGAAACACAAGAATCAACTGCCATTCCTGTAGCTGCTCCACAAGAACCAGCTGGTGAGGCTGTGACTGCCACGCAAGAACCAGTCATCCCTCAACCAGGACCAACAATGGCCTCTGTCTTGAAAGAAAACGAGTTTTTAAAGTCTGAACTGGAAGCATACAAGCAAGAACTAGCCAAGGAAAAGGAAGCATACGAGAAGGAACTAAATTTGTACACCCTAGCTCACACAACAACCATGTCAGAAGGGACTACTACAGAGAGCCTGTGTAAAGAATATATGTGTTGTCAATGTGGGGATATTTACTATCAAGTGGGATATAAGGTAATTCAAGTCCCAGTGTCAGGAGCTGCCCCTACTCCTTCAACTTTTGTAGTAAAAAAGGAAGAACCTGCTGTTACACAAGCTGTCACACAAGAACCAGCTACAGCTGAAACACAAGAACCAGCAGGACCTCCCAAGATTAAGACTGAGCCCTGCATTACAACAAATGAAGCCCCTGCTTTTGTCAACAAAGCTGTACAGACAATGCCTATGGAGGAATTCACACCTCCCAGCCAGATCAATCTCCACACTTTCGTGGAACAATCTACTCAGACCTTACCTCACCCCACTACTTGCAACGCTGAAACACAGACTCAGCCATGGGATGAGCAGGCAGTAATACAAAAATGGAAGAAAGAGTATGCTGCA
>JASDQU011247079.1:47409-57519 GCA_032191745.1 Picea mariana | reverse complement strand
ATTGACTTATCCTTGATTGATTTATATTGAAATTGTTTTATATGAAAAGAGTGATATGAATTGAAAGGGATCCCTACAACCATTTGTAAGAAACCATGAAATATATAAATGTATTATTGTAGCAACCTCATATCTATTTATTCATGGCATGTTGTGGAGTGATGGTATATGGCTAAATATACAAGTTAGTTAAATTCTTCTTAAGGGTCATTTCATTTGTTGCAATATTTGAATAAATATATATGCATTTTCTAATTTTGGTAGAGTTAATAAGAGAGGATACCACCTCTACTAAATCATGGATTCTTTGGTTAAAACATTTTGGCTTCATTCACGTCATTATATACATTGGGAAGAATACATACATATAGAGACGCGCATTGACTATACTAAAGCTTGAATTGAAGTCTGATTGCATACATATGGTAATTACATCCAATTAACCATTGATCCAAGTTCATTGGTTATCCAAACACTACATAGAAATATTGTAGCATTGTTCATTTTGTGTCGAAACAAGTCTTGAGACTATGCATTATTATCTTGACATTGTATAGGTTGATCTATTAGAAACAATAGAAGCAAATCCACTTGAACTCATTGATGGTTATGATAAGCCTATGGTACCAAAGAAGTAACCAATCCTATAACCAAAACCAAGGTAGATCCTTCTGTTACACATTATTTTGGTCACCCTGATGATGACTTTACAAGCATGTAATCAGGCCCTCAAAATCATCTTTTGCCTAAAACAAATGATTTCTTTCCTCCTCTGCAAGACTACTTTTTAGAAGGACGTCGCAGGCTACCCATAGTGTACAGTGCGGAAATCAAAGGTTTCCACAGGATGCTCTGTAGCTAGCCTACGGGATTTCCGTAGGCTACTATATAGGCAGGGTGCGGTGGCATTTGAAATCCAAAAGAGGAAAGAGGCTCAAGAAGTTTCTAGAAGGAGAATCTTCTGGAATATGAGGTGGCGTCTGTATGGTTACGATCTTAATGACTTCTCTAATCTGGTGGGATCATCCTCATCCCATTAACCACTTCATATTCTTCTATATAATAATGGGCTTCTCATGGAAAAGGTTAATCAAGGTCAAGCAATATTGAGCAAAGAATTGCCGGAGAATAGGTTGAAGACTGTGTGAAGAATCCTGATACAATTGATGCTTGAGGTCTCCATTTTTCCATCAAGATTTGTGGACCATCTTCATGCAAATTCGAAGAAAGTGTATGTGTGTGTTGGAACAAAGGACCACCGAAAGGGAACTTGTGACATCAAGCCAATTTGGTTGTATCTTCCACTTTTATTTAAGATGATACAGTGGCAAGTTTCTTTCCCATAAACTCATTAGCATTTTATTACATGACTCCTTGATCACATGTCTAAGTTTTCATTGAATCTATCATAGTTGCTTTCACTTTGGTTGGTTTGTGTCATTGCAGATCTGGTTTCACAAGAGCACCGATGCGAAGCAGGGACAACAGAGATATAAGGAAGTGATCTCAAAGGTAAGTCCTCAATTCCTTCTTTGACACTTAGATCAATGATTATAACTTAGGGGAAGCGTCATGTCCTGTCTAGTTTAAGATTAGTTTATGTTTGCATTTACCGATTTATCTAATAACAAAATTGGCAACTCCACTGGGGAGAATAGCTTGATTGTGGTTTTTTGTTGGCCATTTTCTTTTGACCTATTCTTTTTACTTGAAATCAGTCTCTAAGTCTGTGGGAGAGCCATTCAAACTCTCTGGTCTTAAAAATCCACTTAGGTGTTTTACCCTCTTTTCAAATTTTCTTGATTTAAAAACACTTCCGCACTGTACCCTATACATTTCTTCCAAAAACCTTTGATTTCCGCACCCTAATTGTTTACTTCAGTGCGGGATTTATGCACCCTATCTGTTTCTAGCCTGCGAAAACTCTCCATTTCTGCACTGTGCTATTCTACCAGCCTGCGACGACGTTTGTGAAATTTTTTGAGTTGGGTCTTGGCCTCTGTTGATGCCCAGTTTTGCTTTAGTCGGCTGGGGGGGTTTTTAATGCCAGTTCTTGAATTTTTTCTAACTGTTTGACTTGTTTTTGATTGGTTTCGAAGATTGAACACCTCTCTTTTACTCTTTTTCCAATTTTTCGTTTTTGATTTTTATCAACAAGGGTATAATCTTTGACCTAGTGTCCGAGTGCTTGTTCAATTACAATTCGTTGATTGGATCTGAAGTTTTTGGATTCATTACATGTTTTGGATTGCTTGATGATTGAGAATTCAGTTTTTCATTCACATTTGAAGAAACATTTTCTTGTCATATTTTATTTTTATCTCCATTGAAAGATCGATTTGGGTGCTTGTTAAGTGTTTTATATTCATTGATTGCTCATCCTTTCTTAATTCCATCCCTGTTTTGGTTTTCGAAAGGAAAATTAAAGTCTTTCAGTCTTTTAGGTAATCATTTATACAAAAAATATTGGCATTCAAAAAATTGAAAGAGCACAAATAGAGAAATCACATTGTTCATGATTGTTTGGTATTGCATTCAAAGAAAAGGAATTGTATGTCATAGTTCTCATTGTTCCAGAAAGATACCTTCTCCCTGTTGTAGATAGAATTCATCGAATCGAAGTTTGCATCATTCATTTCTATTTTCATATTATTGGGTCTAGGTCTTACACAACATTTGTTTTATTTCCATCTACCTCTTGAGTAACAACAACCTCTAAAAAACATTGCGAAATTTAAAACTCAATTAGTAACTTTTATTTTCTAGGGCTCTTTTACACCAACATTAGCTAGGATAGAGCTTTGGAATAGGCAGTGAGACACACTCTCCAAAGAAAAAAACACACAATAGTATCTTGTGATAGGGATTGTTCAAATCCATTTGCAAGATTTCTCCTGGGAAGCCCTTCTCACACAAGGGTCAAACCTGAGGTCGCATTGAGGTTAGCAGAGTTACTCACCCTACTTTGTTGGTCTCAGTGTAGAGATTGCACGTATTATGGGGGTCACTTGAAGGTATACCCACAATGATGAGTGGAACCCTCTCAAGTTGATTTCGAGCTTGATACCCTTCCCTTGCATGTGGATTGGACTGTCGATTGTTTCCCCAAGCATCATTGTTGTTTGTGGTAACTTTAGTAGCCTGTCTTCTTAGGGTCTTACATAAGGTGACTGTGGAGGGGCAATTCTTCACGGTACCTGGAATCGATGTTGGTCAGACTCACTTGGGATCCTTAGAGTTTATACCCATGATTATGTGTGGGAGCTTGGACCACGGTGTAAGTCCATTAAGCATGTCATCAACGTAAATTTTCCACCCTAGCCCAGCCCCTTCTTGTCTCGGTTTCGTGATGTTGGATTTCATCACCAAATAGCAACTTCGGAATGAGGAGGTTTGTTTGTCTAGTTTGAACTCTAGATTTTATTAGCGAGTGTTGTTTGTTTTCGTAGTTGGCCATAGATTTTTTCCACTGAATTTTTGGTTCCGCCAACATAGACCCTCCCCTCCGTTTGCATAGGCTACAGGGACTTCCCCCAGAAAATATGGAAGATTCTACCCCTATACCCCCTCATTCATCGAAGGGCTCTCCTCAACAGAGTGAGGTCTAGGATGCCACCACTATACAAGAGGAGGGTTCTGCCTCTTTGGAAAGTTTATGAATTATTTCCAATTCTATGGAAGCTTTCCACATCCCTCCTGGATATGAAAGACATTTTCTCCAGATGAATTCAGCCGGGGAACTTGTTGTTGTTTCTTCTGGAACAATAATCAGACATTTTGGAGCCGACGATCCCTTATGGACTACTGAAATAGTTAGAAGCCCACCTTGCACAGTTCGAGACCTTTATGGCTCAGGGGCAGGAGCAAATATACCTGCCATCCCTGAGCTACCTGAAAAATTTGCTACCCTCTCGATACCTCTAGATCATTTTTCCAGTACAATTGCCTTTCTGTTTGTTGGTTCAGACGCCCATTCAATTGGTCCTATTTCAACCATCCCTCTCCAGATGACACACTCTACCATGGTCCCTTGTGCTATGACTATTATCATCGAGAATATAGTGGTTAATCATGCTCCCATTGGTACACCACATTCCTCTATACCTACCCCTTCCCCCCCCCTTGGGTATCATGATTTGAACCCTTCTGCTACCATCCATACCCAAATTCCATCCGGAGTTCCACTTGGGCATAATACCTCTGCTAGTTATGTTCCCACACCTTCTCAGGTCCTCTTCGGAGGGTCTTATCCACCTCTTCATGGCGGATCTGGCCCTAGTGGCTCCAATCCTATTGGAATCACTCATCATCTACTCACTTCCGGTTACCAGATTCTCGTTGGAGGGAAATATTATGCTGGGGGGAAACCTCAATTTGGGGGTCAAACTAAAATTTGGATGCCACCTCTGTATGGAGGACAATCTCAGGTTGGAACTTATAATTCACAATCTGGACCGAACACGTCAAACTTGTTGGCTCACCTTTAGAACCTTCGTCTTCAAGGAAACCCTCAATCCTCTGGGGGGAACCCTCTCAAGCTAGTTTTTCTGTGCCCCCTAACTATGGTCAACCATATCCGGTTTCTTTGAATCCCACTTGGGGTCCAAAATTTCAGTCTAGTACTCCTTTTCAAGGGAACATCCCTAACCAGTCCAACCCCATGGGCTACATGCCTCCTCACCAATTGAATCTGTCAGGACCTACGCCTCATGTGCAAGCTGCTTATGGTCCTACTGGCATACCGATAGGACATCCTCCCCAAAGTCATCAGTATCCTCAAGTGAATAGACAGTTGCCCTTTTTAGCCACTTTGGACTTACCTGATTTTTCTAGAATTTTGAATGATCCTATACATCATTCTCCTCATTGGCCCGTCATACCAGCCAAATTACCATCGGACATTCCTAAGTTCAATGGTAAACCAGGAGCGGATCCAAACAATCATGTCATGAATTTACACCTTTGGTGTTCATCCAACTCTTTGATGGATGACTCCATTCGATTACGCCTTTTTCAACGAACTCTCATGGGTTCGGCCGTGAAGTGGTATATAGAATTACCACAAGGCTTCTTCACCGAATTTAATACCCTAGCCATGGATTTCCTCACACACTACCAGCTGCCAATCCATTATGAAATGGGAACCGAGATTTTTATTTCTTTCAAGCAAAATAAAGCCACTCACATCTCTGATCACATTCATGAGTGGAGATGAAGATGACATTTAATCAAACTCGATCTCCCCCATCAGTTATTGGAAGAATGGTTCAAAAAATCCTTCATGAACGACATCTCTTGTGACATTGCCATGGGTGGAGTTATCACAGAATAATGGGTGATCAATCGCGCTCAGTACCTCGATCTCGTTTAATCACAAACGGGTAATCTTTACGATCTTCTCCCTGATGCACCTCATCCTTCTACCACGACCACCTCAATGACCCCGACAACTTCTCATGTTGTTGATGGTGTGATAGGTACTTTCCATGCTCAACCTCAATCTACACAGACCTCTCACACCAACCCCAAATCCCATGCTTCTAATGTTCAAACTGCTCCGATGCCCACTCCTCCCATTGATAAAACTTCATAAGTGAACGTTGTTCAATCGACTCCTACCGGTAAGAATAAATCTAAAAAAGGAAAAGGTAGGAATAAGGAGGATAAAATTAGCAACCCATAATCTGACAAGAACAGGTCACAACCTGCTGATGACAAGGACAAACACAAACCTCTCTATCCTTGCCTTATGTGTGGTGATGATCACTACACGAAGGACTGTCCAAGACGTGCTGAAGTCACAAAGTTCCTCTAAGGGATCCCAAAACCTCCTACACCTGTCGTCTTGTCTCAACCCTTCCCTTCTCAACAACAGGCTCAATTGGTCATCCATGATCAACCTTCTTTCTCCACTACCTCCTACATTCTTATGTGTATCGGTGATTCAAAGAAGAATGACATCACACTTACCACTCAAGCCAAAGATTATTCTTCCTCAAAAGAGAAAGTTGAAGACACTCCACCTTCGTTGGTTCAGCCACCTCCTTCGATTCCACCTACCAACGGTCCTCTTCATCTTGAACGACCAAACCCCGATACACTCCTTCTCCCTCCTCCCAAGGGCGTGGTTCAAAAGTCTTCCTTCAATCCTCATGCACGTGTTTCTCAGAACTACAGTATTGTAGAATATCTGGTGAAAACACCCTCCGCGATGTTGGCTCTCAAACTCCTTCAAAGTTGTCCCACTCAATGGAAGGCACTACTGAAGGCTATCGGTGGAATTGACCCCATAGATACAAATTTGATAATTTTTGACTTGGAAGATCACATTCCAAGGTTACCCCCTCAACTCGCATTTCAAATACAAGTTGTTGTCGCAAACAAGAACATTTGTAGAACAATTATTGATGAGGGTGCCTCGACGTGTGTCATGTCTATTGCCTGTTGGAAATCCATTGGTTCTCCTGCCTTAACTGAATCACACAACACACTCAAAGCCTTTAATGGCTCTGGCTTTAAACCCTATGGTGTACTCCCTTCGTTACCTATTATGTTAGAAGGAAAATCGGTCAATGTTGAAGTTGAGGTCTTTGACGCACCTCTCAATTACAACCTCTTACTTGGTCGTAGCTGGATTGATTCCGTGCATGCAGTCATGTCTACTCTTTTTCGTATCGTGCATTTTACACATCAGCGAAAAGTAGTTAGAGTAGACCAGTTGGCCTTCTTTAACTCTGATACTCGTACTAGCAATGTACCTTTCATTGCAAAGACACCCCCTGGATACGAGAATGTCAGTGTGGGTCTACTAAAAGACTCAACTTTGATGGGTACGTTCCCGATCCCTCCACCCGATATTCCACCTCCTTTGGTTGCCTCGATCAACATGATTTCCACCTCCTTCTATGAAGCCCCCGCATCCTCTGACCCATGGATAGTACTCGAACCCGGTGATTATCTTCGCTATGGCAACCAGATGCCTTTGATTCCTGTTGAATCCGCTTACCAAGCCATTCAATCGACCGACCCTTCTACTCTCTCTCTTGATGATTCATATACTGACTTGTTCCACGTTTTTTTTCCCATGGACAAGATGATCATGTCGATTATGTCAATGGAAGACACTCCATGGGATGATGGGCATCATTGTTCCATTCTCTTCCTGTAGTAGCACACCTTAGAGAGTTACCAACGGATCTTGACTCCGTAGACCGTTGTCGTTATTTATTATGTTCCCGAGTCCGCACATGACGTTTTATATGAAGGGAACTTAAGTAACATCTCACCCACCATCCCCCTCAACATATCTATTAAACCTAGAGTTGTCAAAAATTTTCACATCGGAGCTTCATGTTCCACCAATGAGGTTGTCACATATAAGTCCATTGTTCAAGAATTTCGTGACATCTTCGCGTGGAGCTACGAAGAGATTTCGGGTATTGACCCTGATATTGTTGTACATGAAATTAAGTCCTACCTGGGCGCTAAACCCATCCGACAAAGACTTTGCCTGATCCACCCCCATAAAGCAGCTGCTATCAAGCTAAAGTTGAAAAAATTCTTAAAATTGGCTTTATCTATCACGTGGCTTTGACTGATTGGGTATCCAATCTAGTTTCAATTAATAAGAAACAAGGTACAATCTGTGTCTACGTTGATTATAGGGATATCAACAAAGCTTGTCCTAAGGACAACCTTCCTACCACCTTCGTTGACCAAATTGTCGACGATTGCACTGGAAGTGAAATCTTCTCTTTGATGGATGGTTTCTCTGGATATAATCAAATCAATATCTTACCCATGGATCAACGCAAAACCGCTTTCATTTTTCTTTGGGGCACTTTTGCCTACCGAAAACTACCCTTCGGTTTAAAGAACGTCAGTGTGACTTTTCAATGCACAATGTCTTATGCTTTTCATGATATTAAGCACATTGTACAACCATATCTAGATGACCTACCAACTCATTCCATGCATCGTAGTGATCATCCGACACACCTCCAAGCCATTTTCCTTCGTTGTCGGTTCTATCGTATACGCTTAAGCCCACATAAATGTGTCCTTTGTGTGGAGTCTGACAGACTCCTGGGATTTATTGTATCACATCAGGGGATCAAGGTAGATCCTTTGAAGGTTGAGGCGATTCTCAATCTCCCTCCTCCTTCCTCACTCCGCTAGCTCCAAAGTTTGCAAGGGAAGGCAAACTTTTTACGTTGTTTTATCCCAAACTACGTTGAGTTAACACTCGGATTTACTTGACTACTAAAGAAAGGTTCTGAGTTTGTATGGGACACCACTGCCAACAAAGCCTTCAAAGCTTTGAAACTAATTTTAACCTGTACCCCACTACTTTTCCTGCTCGATTATAGTCGAGATTATTTCCTGTATCTCGCTGCTTCGGACTCCACCATTGCCACAGTTCTAGTCCAAGAAGACGATTTACATGATGAACATGTCATTTATTATTTGTGTCGGAGTCTCACGACTACCGAAGCCAAGTAATTACATGTTGAAAAAATGGTCTTGGCAGCTGTTCAAGTTGTCAAACGTTTCCATCACTATATCCTATTACGCAAGACCACTTTAATTTCCAATTGCAACCCTATGTAGCACATTCTTACACGTCAATTTCTAGGGGGAAATACTCCAAATGGATAGTAATTCTCCAAGAGTTTGACTTAGAATTCGAACGCGCTAAGTCTAAGAAATCCTTGGTGTTTGTCAAACTGATATGTGACCTTCCCTGCACTGAGACAAAAAATGTAGCAGAGGATTCTTTACCCGACGAATCCCTTTTTTCTAATCAGTTCCGATGACCTTTGGTATGGGGATATCATTATTTATCTCCAAACTCAAACTTTCTGGCCTGATTTGTCTAGCGTCGATCATCATCGTATACACTACCAAGCTCATCAGTACATTATCCTCGGTGACACTCTTTATCGTTGTGGGGTTGACTCTATTTTTTGACATTGTCTCACCTATGATGAGGCTGAGAAAGTTTTGAATGACTGCCACTCTAGAGCATGTGGTGGTCACATTTCTGGGTATGCTACTGCCCAAAAGATCTTACGAGCTGAATATTTTTGGCCTTCCTTATTCAAAGACTATATTATTACCATCCAAAAATGTCATGCTTTCCAAACATACAACAACAAAATAATATCGCACCCTGCTCCTTTACACCCTGTAGTTTCCGTAGGACCTTTTGCGAAATGGGGCGTTGATTTCATGACCTGTCACCCTCACTCGGCCGGGGGGCATGGATACATTATTGTAGCTATGGATTATTTCATGAAGTGGGTCGAGTCGATGCCTACATTCGACAATACTGAAAAAACTGCAACCCTATTCATATATAATCATATCATCACACGATTTAGAATCCCGCAAGCTATCGTCACCGATCACGGTAACCACTTTTGAAATTTCATGATGTCCAAGCTTACCGAAAAGTTGGGTCTTCAACACAAAAACTCAACCCCCTACTATCCACAGGCCAATGGCCAAGTTGAAGCAATAAACAAGGTTCTCATCACCATGCTTCGACGAATAATAGGAATTCACAAGACAAGTTGGTACACGATGTTGTTTTCAACATTGTGGGCATATCGGACATATGTGAAGTCTGCTATGAGATTTACGCCTTTTCAATTAGTGTATGGTATCGAGGTTGTTCTGCCGATTGAATGTGAGATATCGTCATTGAAGCTAGCCGTTGAACTTCTTCCCAACACCTCTACCAAGGAAGAACGTCTACTATATCTAATGTGATTAGAAGAAACCCGTTGTGATTCCACCCTGGTTATTGAAACCCAGAAGAAACAAGTAAAATCCCAATATGACAAGCATGTCAAGCCGCATGTTTTCTCTGAGGGACATCTAGTTCTCCTCTATGAACAAGATTGTGATCTGCTAGGAGCTAGAAAATTTGAAGCTATGTGGCATGGTTCATATATCGTCAAACGAGTGTTAGAGAAGGGAGCTTAAGAGTTAGTAGATTATGATGGCATTCCTTTGAGTGAAACTAGAAATAGGCTTTACTTATAGAAGTACTATGCTTAGACTGTCTCTGCATGAGTGCTTGTAATTTTACTGTACCATACTCTT
>JASDQU011247079.1:21058-34358 GCA_032191745.1 Picea mariana | reverse complement strand
ACTTGCTCAAATTCTGCACACAGTCACTTTCGGTGGTTGACTGGCACATTTTTCGGGTAGCTTAACCACCGAAAGTCAGAATTTTCAGAAAAAACTGCCTTTGGGAAAAATCAATTTTCTCAGCCATAAAATATCCGTTTTGCACGTTCCAATAGTCGATCGACATCTACAGATCATAAGATTTCCAATGGTATAATCAGATTTGGATTTGGATCTAGGGAAGCTAGTGAAAATTTCCCTTCAAGATTAGGCATATTTCCTTCAAAAATGCCGGTGCGTTTTTGAGAGTTAACACCTTCTATCCTTGAGTTTACTTGAATTAAATGAATTATTAAAGTAAAGTATTTTTATTAATTAATTGTGTAATTAGTTAATTGAGTTATTTAAGGAAAGTGTTAAAAGTAATTGTCGAGTTTCTAAATCTCAAGTGAGTGTGAGAAGTAATCTCAACCATCAATCACTTTGGAGATTAGAAATAGATTGTAACTCATGATCATAAAAATAATTCTAGGGTAAAGGAAAAGACACTTTCGCATAGAGTTAACAACGAAGGAATTTTGCTAGTGTGGAGTCATTCTAGAGTGTAGAAGAAGATAATGACTTTTGCTTACACTTGAGACATCTTTGTCAGGTTGATCGAGAGATATTGACAGAGGATGGAGAGATTTGGATCACGAAGGACTATGATTCAAGATCTTGGATAGGTGGAGAAGGACTTCCATCTACATATCAGGTCAAGGAGAAGAGAGAACATAGGTATCACAGATGGATTTTAGTCAGAGGAAGCCAAAAGAAAGTGTCACATCATATGGAAGTTTTTCGTATAGTCCTTTCATACATGTACACGGGTTTCAATCTAGATAGTCGCATACATACGTGGGTTTGCTAAAGGAAAGGCGCATACACCTTGAAAAGCGTGCATTTCTGGGCCATACAACAGATTAAACTTTGCTAGGTTTGTATGCACTTGTATTTCTCTCAGTGGGTCATTATCCCTATTACAGGAGCCTTGATTTTAGCATAATAAAATCATTTTCAACACTGGCTTTCCCTTTGGGGATTTTCTAGGGGTATCTACCCAAAAAATTTGGTGTTTATTTGTTCATGATTTGGTTTCCATTTTTTTTCTTCCACTGTATGTTTAATGTTGAATATTTCAACAATGTTTTTTTTCTGAGTTGTTAATCTGATTGCAGTAAGGAAATCACTAGATAACAAAGTACCTAGGTGTTAGAGTAAGAGAAAGTTCAACATGGTATTAGAGAATATAGTATCAGATAAGGTTAGTCTAGAAGGGATCCTATCTCAGGATGCACAATGGAAGATCTATGAGATCAGAGTGACCACAAGAGAGATTGAGTTCATATATAGGGTTATAGGAGAAGATCTATGGGATCATGATTTCCAAGGTGGGTGCTTGAAGGACTAAGCACAAATCCACTATTTTTTTCAGTAGATCTGTCATATCTGCAAGAGACCTTAGCAGATCTATAAACTAGCAAGCAGAAATTGAAGGACTGATTTCTAGGAAAAAATAATATTGAGGCAGAATAGGGGTTTTTGCAGGTTTACAGAGGTGTACGAGTCTCAGAGGGACAAACATGTACATATGTGAGTCTCTTTGAGAACAATCATGTACATACATTGGAAATAGTGGTGACAAGAATGTACAAGTTCCTACATGTCAGTACAGGACAAGTTTCAACAGCTAGGGTAGATCAACAGGTCCGAGGAATCAGTAGCATAGTCCAGGAAGTAGAAAAAGTCTGTTGGGTGGCTTGTCAAGAAATGGAAGGAGGCCAGGCTACCATCAAGGAGATCTCATATAGGTGGATAAGGAATTCCATCTAGAGATCTAATTCACATGAAAGCACAGAGGAGCAAAGATAGACATTTGCTCATGTGCTTGAGTCATCCACTTAGGAGCAAAGAAGGACTTTTACTCAAGTGCTTGAGCTTTGAAGGATAGTGACTCAAGGGTATCTTAGATGAGTGAAGAAGGATTTTTATCCAGATATCAGAAGACGACATATCTGTTGGAGTCAGTGACTCATAGATCTAGCAAAGAATGAATTTTTCTCATGAATATCTTAGCACGAGGTGAAGAAAGGATTTCACCTAGAGATATATTCAATCCAAATGAGGCAACAATAGACAGATATGGAGAAAGCACATATCTTGGTAGAAGAGTAGCAACAGGAAGGTCCAACAGATTGGAGCAAAGTTCTTGAGTTTTACACAAGTTTTAGTATCCCAAGGAACATACATACGCTAGTTGCATATGAAACAGGCACGTACATATGTGGTTTTTCAGTAGCCAAGGGTAGATACATACACGAGCTACAGAAGGAACATGCATGTACAAGTTGTGCAAGTTGTAGGTACAAGATCATACAACAACAGAGGTGATGGGTTGCAAAATTTAGTTGTTTCTCAGTGCACAAAAAATACACATAGAGTGAGATAAGAGATCTCATAGATTAGGTGGAGAAGGAATTTCATCCAAGTGTGTAGGGAAGGGTTCGAAGAAAGGAGAAAAGGGGCAGCAAGGGGGATAAAACCTACAAGTTTGAAGGAATGATATTGAGGTATGATATACTAGGCCATTTGTTGCATTGTATTGTTCCTTAGGTGGACCATTATCCCATGAAGGGATCCCAAGATTTTATATTAATAAAATCGAATAGAGCTAGAAGCACGGGAGATATTCAACAGTATGATAGAGAACTCAGGGACCCATGTGGAGCTTAGTGATGATTCCAAGTATGAAATGAATGGGAAGGGAACTGTCATGTTCTAACTTGAGTTAGGATATTTGTTAGAGACCCTGGATGTGCTTTATGTACCAAAACTTAAGAAAAACTTGCTCGTAGTTTCAGTTTTGGAGGGCATGGGTTTTGTCATTACTTTTCAAAGGGAAATTATTCATATGTTCAGATGGAGCTATCCCTTACACATTAGAGTGCATTGATGTCATAAAGGGTAGTTTATTGATCCAGGAGGATCCAGGAACAGTCACAGAGGTCTAGGAGGATCCAAAATGCTCACAAGGATCCAAAAAGGGTAAGAAAAACTAAAACTATGACTGTCTCAAAAGTTCAATAAAAGGGCATCATTGTGAAGAGTTTTCAATCATATTTCCAAAGGCGAAAAAGACAAGTGAAACGAAGTATGTATGAAAAAGTTAGGGTTGGTCAAATTTTAGGTCAACCATGGCAAAAGTCAACCCTAAAGAGACACGTGGAAGGATCAGAGAGAGACACATGGAAAGCTCATAGGTTGACAAGTGGTAGCTCCAGGGTGACATGTAGCATCATATAGGTGACGTGGCAACAATTGAGTTGGCAGTCATACCTCCAGGTGAACGAATGGAAGGTTGACAAGTGGCAGACAATTGGTTCAATCAAATGTTGACATAAGGATTTGGAAGAGCCAATGAGAGGCCACCACGTGGCGACCCCTCATTGGCCAATAACGATTAATGTGATGTAAAATTTATGGAGTCCGGGGGTTCGACCCCATGACCTCCGTGATTACCAAAGTCTTAACAAAGCTCCCACAACCATCACACCACACATTGTCACTTAACCATATGGTGGCATATATTATATTTAAATGTATGTGAAGTTTGATGTGAGGGAAGAAAGGGGCCAAGGGATATCCCCCATCCACTGGTCCTTACCTTACCATATTACCCATACTACAAGTGCAGAGGGGCTTAACACTTATTGGGAGGAGTTTTATGTATTATATATAATACATATTATATTATAATGAAATATATCCAACGTATTGTTTACCATATGCTATATATAGTATGGTTTCATAACCATATAAAATAGATATAAAAAAATATATGCCATGCAAGAGATTTGAACCCAGATCTTCGCTATTCTAGCAGACATTTTTAACCAATAGGCATCACTCCACATTTAGCGGAGATACCGCCAAAAATAGTAATGAAGCTACAATTTGTTTTGGGTACGGTTTGGGAGGCCGCCCCATTTAATGGGCATGCACCCCAGGGATGAACACACATTCTAGGGCTTTGGACACACAATTTTATGCATATTTTTTGGTCTCGTAAAGCATGTCGAGGGTATAAGGCATATACGAGGGTATAAGGCATATGAGGCTACACCATAAAGCGTGCCAAATGTTATCTTGATGGAATTTCAAATATTTTATGTCAATTTGGCACGATTTTTCACGAGGAAATCAATGGTGCACTCTATTTATGCATTTGAGCAAAAACAAAAAAGTTAATTGTATTATTTTATGTGACACCGGGACTCTAGGGCACTATAAGAAGAATATAGTTGACTTTATACTCACTTCTCTCAGTTTTTCAAGAGGAATGCAAGGGTGATGTCCCTTTTTTGCGTAAGAGCAACATATTTGAAAGGCTTGTTCAACTCTTGTCATGTAAATTCTTTTTATTGTACTTGAAGCATTTGAGCATTAATAAAGTGATTCCCCATTTGCTTATGTAAGATGGATTATGCAAGTTATGATCATCAGTTAAAGTGTTTGTTTGAGTAAGATAAATCACTTCCATGCTATAAGAACTATCAATAAAATATCTTGGAATAATAAAGTGGTATTGAACTTAGTGATGTTTTTCAGATGAAGTGTTGTATAGTTTCTATCCATTTTTGGATCAAGTGGTATTAGAGCGAGGTTTGAAAGGTGAATTCTTACAAGGGCTAAACACAAGCATGGTGAAGGAAAAATCGAGAGTTATAATCCAGAGATTGGTTCAAGGAGCTTCACTCAAAGAGAAGAGACAGATTTACCAAGGAAAATATGCCCTTATGAATTTGTAGATGATTTCTTCAATGCCTTTAATCAGATGAAGGCAATGGTGGAATAGATTTACAGTGAGAAAGGATTACGAAAAAGTTATGGACAAGTTAATAAATAAGATGGTCTTCCTCCTTCTCTACCTCCTTCTTCATCTCCTTCATCTCCTTCCACTTCTCTTCCCTCATCTCCTCGTAATAAAATTGCATCAAAGAAGCCATTGTTAAAGTTGGATGTAAAGTTTAACTTTACCATATATAATGGAAATTCTAATGCAAAGAAGATAGAAAATTGGATTGAATGTCAAATGGAAGTTTACTTCCATGTTCAACAAATTGATGAAGACAAGGTAGAGATTCAATTGACCTCTCTTTGCCTTGAAGGTACAACATTGATTTGGTGGGAAGGTAAACTTCATGAAGGTATCCAAAAGAGTGGTAATATTCTCTCTTCTTGGTCAGAGTTCAAAGTTGCATTAAGGAAACAATTTTATCTTTTGGAATATAGACAAAAGGAAATTATGGAATGGAAATATCTGAGGCAAGGAAAAGGACAGAGTGTACAAGATTTTGCTGAGGAGTTTAGGAAGAAATAATTGGCTTTAAATATTTTATTATATTCTACAAAAACCCTTTTGAAATACATTCGTGCTTTACATAGTTACATTCGTCATACTCTTCTTTTGTTAAATCCCACTAATTTTGATGAAGTACATGTTTAAGTTGTGCATATTGAGTCTAGGGGAAAGAATGCTAAAAATGGTTCCTCCAAGGAGTTTTCTCAACAAAAGGGAAGTAAGAACAAGGGAAAAGAGAAACATGTAGCTACAGTAAAGAAGGAAGAAGTAAAGCTCACATGTACTCATTGCAAGAAAAGAGGAAATGATGAAGATCATTGTTGGAAGTTGCATCCTAAATTAAGGCCTAAAAAGTATGGAGAAAAATTAAAACAAAAGGATGTTGTCACAGTCCAACAATATTTGGGATCTGAATCAGGTGATGAGACACGAATCATAGCTGTAGGTGCTGTCAATGTAAGCAATAATGTATCTATGATGTCTACAAAAGAAAGGGAAGGATATGATTTGGAATATAATAATGAAATAGTCAAGTTATCTCCTAGTCATGAAGTGTTTTAGAATTCTCCAAAGTTTCCACATGAAGGTCACTTGCATGCAATATTTCTGAAGCTGATAGGTGACAGGGATTTTGCTACAAAGAGAAGGAATGTTGTTAAGTCATTGTCAGTACAATCTATATGTTTGATACTACTATTGATATGTTGTACATGGCCAATAGTGGAAAATATGAATGTAGATAGATGTGGAAGTATGAGAATGATTTATTATGAACTAGCAACATTATTTCAGCCTTCATCCTTGTTATTCAGCTAATTGTAATGATTCAAGTGTTCCAAGAATGGAGAAGAGACACAGGTCAAGTGGAGAGGCATTTCCCTCATTAATCTTTGAATGAACAACTTTTTTTGGTCCAATATATTCCCATTGGGGAGGAATGATCTAGGAGGATCAAGGAATTCTCACAGAGATCCAGGAGGATCCAGAACGTTCATAGGGATCCAGAAGGGGTAAAAAAAGATCAAAATTTGAATGTCTCAAAAGTTCAATAAAATGACATCATTGTGAATAACTCATCATCATATTTTCAATGGTGAAAACAACAAGTCAAACAGGGTTTGTATGCAAAAGTTATGGCTAGTCATAGTTCATGTCAATGAGGGCAAAAGTCAACCCTAAAGAGACATATGGCAGGATCAAAGAGAGACACATGGCAGGATCACAGGTTCATAAGTGGCAGCTCCAGGGTGACACATAGCATTGTACATGTGATGTGGAAGCAACTGAGTTGGTAGTCGTACCTCCAGGAGAATGAATGGTAGGTTGACAAGTGGAAGACAATTGGTTCAATCAAATATTGGCATGTGGCTTTGGAAGAGCCAATGAGAGACCGCCACATGGGGACCCCTTGTTGGACAATAATGGTTAATGTGATGTAAAATTTATGGAGTCCATGGGTTCGACCCCATGAGCTCCGTGACTACCAAGGTCTTAACAAAGCTCCTACAACCATCACACCACACATTGTCACTTAACCATATGGTGGCATATATTATATTTAAATTTATGTAAAGTTTGATGTGGGGGAAGAAAGGATCCGAGGGATAGCCCCCAATCCCTAGTCTTTACCTTACCATACGACCTATACTGCAAGAGAAGAGGGTATTAACACTTAGTGGCGGGAGTTTTACGTATTATATATAATATATATTATATTATAATTAACTATATACAACGTATTGTTTACCATATTCTCTATATAGTATGGTTTCATAACCATATAAAACATATATAACAAAATATATTCCATGCACGAGATTTGAACTCGGATCTATGCTATTCTAGCAAACAGTTTTAACCAACAGGCCATCGCTCCACATTTAGCGGAGATACTGCCAAAAATAGTAATGAAGATACATTTTGTTTTGGGTACGGTTTTGGAGGCCACCCTATTTAATGGGAATGCACCCCAAGGATATACACACCTTCCAAGGCTTTGGACCTACTACATGCCTCTTTCTCTTTGTCTCCTTGTTCTTTCTGACCTTCTTTCCACTTCCTATGAGTATTGGTGTAGGCTAAGTCTTTGCACTTTCCTCATCATTTCCATTTTGAAATTTTCCAAAAGAAGGATTAAGTGGTGGTGTACTACCACCCTCATTCATTGCTACTCTTTCTTTTGATGAGTTGGCTAATTCTTCCATGTATTTTTCCTTCACAAAGGTGGTCTTGGTGTTCATGGGATTTTTGTTTATATGATTGAAAGATAGTCCTTCATGCTTAACCCTCAATTCAACTACAATGGAGCTTATGATGCCTTGTATTCTCTTTCCTATCTCTTGTCCAACATATCTCATATACCCTAATGATTTCAAACTAATTTCCCTGGTGTGATTTTCAAATTCACCAAAAAGATCTTGAGAAAAGTCTAAGGAAGGTGATATTACCAAAGTTGTCTTGGTCATGGTGCTAGCCTTGACAATGGAAATGGAAGGTGTATTTGATTCCTTGGTCTCTTCGACAATTGATTGTATATTTACAAATAATTCTTCCTTCTCTTTCAACTTTAGTTGCAATTGAGTCATCATCCATGTGATCTTGTCCTCCTTCCAGCTATCAATATGGATGACCTTCTCTCCCAATTGCACAAGTTGAAATTTGTTCTTTCCCCAATATACCATAACCAAGGTAAGGAATTCTTTTTCATTCATCAAATCAATTATTTAGGTATGGTAGTAGTTTAGCATAGGTTTGAAGTTTCTTCTCCATCTTTTCAATCCTCTAGTCATACATCTAGACCTTCTCCTTCAAGTGCATGTTCTATTCTTGAACCTAAGCATTGATCAGTTTTAGGTCTTCCAACCTTTCTCTTTTTTCTTTACTCATGCTAATTTTTCTTTCTCTTCAAAGTACTAGTAGTTGCGTCAAGGTCAAGGATTCAATTTCTCTAGTTCCTTGTAATCTATAAATGAGGGAATTATAGCCAAATTGATTCACTAAGATAAATGCTTAACATAATTCACTTTCTCTTCTATGTTCTGAGTCTTGGATAGAGATCTTTGTCTTCATAATGGCTACATGGATTTTGTTATCATTGTAGTTTTGAGTTCAACTACTCTACAACACTACTCAATATTGGAAAGATGTCTTTCCCTCTAATGTATCTTACACACAAGAAAACACTAGCAAATAATGCAATAATAATAATATCCCTATAATTATTCTATCACTAAGAACTTTGTCTTTTGTGTGACCCCTTTACATGTTGATATCAAACTGAAATAGATCTCTCAAGATGTTCAAGGTTGAGACTATGCTTCTTTGATCAATGTAGGCGTATGGAGGTGTTATTGGATAAATCGATAAATGCATACATAAACTAATCTCCCTAGATACACCTGGATCTAGAACAAAACAGAATAGGACATGACACTTCCCCTAAGTTATAATCATTGATCTAAGTGTCAAAGAAGGAATTGATGACTTACCTTTGAGATCACTTCCTTATATCTTTGTTGTCCCTTCTTCGCTCCGGTGCTCTTGTGAAACCAGATCTGCAATGACACAAACCAACCAAAGTGAAAGAAACTATGATAGATTCAATGAAAACTTAGACATGTGATCAAGGAGTCATGTAATAAAATGCTAATGATTTTATGGGAAAGAAACATGCCACTGTATCATATTAAATAAAAATGGAAGATACAACCAAATTGCCTTGATGTCACAAGTTCCCTTTCGGTGGTCCTTTGTTCCAACACACACATACACTTGCTCTGAATTTGCATGAATATGGTCTACAAAGCTTGATGGACAAATGGAGACCTCAAGCATCAATTGTATCAGGATTCTTCACACAGTCTCCAACCTATTCTTCTGGCAATTCTTTTCTCAATCTT
Organism: Picea mariana; assembly: GCA_032191745.1. NCBI lineage: Eukaryota > Viridiplantae > Streptophyta > Pinopsida > Pinales > Pinaceae > Picea > Picea mariana. The sequence goes on along the minus strand of JASDQU011247079.1, from coordinate 25,079 downwards.
GCTTGACCTTGCTTAACCTTTTCCATGAGAAGCCCATTATTATATAGGAGAAGTTGAAGTGGTTAAAGGGATGATGATGATCCCACCAGATCAGAGAAGTTAGTAGGATTGTAATCATACAGATGCCACCTCATATTCCACAAGATTCTCCTTCTAGAAACTTCTTTAACCTCTTTCCTCTTTTGGCTTTCAAATGCCGCCGCACCCTGCCTATATAGCAGCCTGTGGAAATCCTACAGGCTAACTATAGAGAAGCCTGCAGAAACCTTTGATTTACGCATTGTACACTATCCTATGGCGTCCTTCTAAAAAGTAGTGTTGCAGAGGAGGAAAGCAGTCATTTTTCTCAGGCAAAAGGTGATTTTGAGGGCCTGATTACATGCTTGTAAAGTCATCATCAAGGTGACCAAAATAATGTGTAACAGAATGCCCCCCAAAGTATGAGGTCGAAACTTGTGATGACCGAAATACTTTGTAAAATGCGTGTGTGTGTCGGGAACAAAGAACACACCAATCGAGAACCTGCAAACAAACAAGCATCTGTACAATATGATACCATATCTGAAGTAGACATTCCCATGTTTAGACTACAAATGATTGAAATCATAAGTGTAAGTCATGGACACCAATTATACACCGTGGATCCATGTCGTCAATATTCTACATAGCCACCATAAATACACCGTGGATCTATGTATTCGAAAGTGTAAATTCAAACACAGCCACGAGACATACAAAGTGGATCTGTGTGTCAATTCCAATCATAAATACTCCATCGCAACCTAGACCAAAAATATAAGATCCAGGGTCTTCAATCCCATCATTTGTAAGTATGAATCTAGCCATGTGATTACAGTTGTCGAAGTTGAGCATGGTCAGAAACTGCTTGATTACCGATTATTAAGGAAAACTATTAACAAGCGCGAGGGGAATCACCATTGATGTCAATGACTCCCAAGGTACTGGAGTACAATCCAATGAATGTGAATAAAAGATACGAAGTCGAACACTCGATGAAATCTCTCGATCAGGGACCAATGATGTGAATCCACTGTTGAGAGAGAAGAAACTTGCCATTGAGGCATGTAGGCTCTAAGGTACTAAATGATTTCTAAGTCTTGTTCCTGGATGATGAGTTGAAGTCGACAGGAAAAGACTCGTCACATGAGGGCCTTGATGTATCCCCCATCAGTGACATGAAATAAGTAACATATTTAGGGTAGATCGAAGTATGAAAAATGATTCGAAATAGACACAAGGAAGGCCGACATGGTAAGAAACGACAATGCAGATGGCCGATTCGAGGGAAGGCTTGTTTGGACTTCTCTTGAACATATGAATGACACAACATTTATCTTGGCAGCATTGACTCAAAAATGACCCAAGATATGAATTCGAAGAAGGCCATATGAGAGACAAATGGATTTCCCAACCCGGATTCAACCGACGAAGGGGGTGTCATGTTCAAGAGAGACTAGTACTGCCACTAACATAGGTACATAGACACATTTCTTTCCCAAATTTCCCCCCACCATTTTTGGCGAGTAACTCTTTATTTTTACGTGAGCTTGAGGAGGATAACATATGCTTGTTGATGTAAGCTCATCCTTTGGACGAATCCCTCAGAGTATGTTTAACGAACCCTAAGAAGGAGTGGTTCAGTCCCATGTGGGTATTTTGATGTTTGTTTAATGAGTCCAAAGATAGAAAACTCGGGGGGTCTTCATGTTTATAGAGTCTAAAAACACTTAAAGAGAACTCTCTTAGTTCCTTTTTCGTAAAATAGTTCGACATGACCAAAAAAGTGATAAATTATCGCCCATCGAACGTTTTATTCAAATATTTTTACAAGTGTGAACAAAACAAGGTTGCTCGACAATATTTTCATTTTTATGGAGTGTGAAAAGAGATTAAATGATACTCCACGTGTGTCGCTTTTCATGTTACCAAGACGAGTACGAAAGGACGAAAAAATTATACTCGGTTGCGTTCTCATAAATTTTCGAGCACGAGAACGAACAAAGAGTGAACTTGAGGTTTTACTAAAAAAAACCCTAAAAAGTATCGATATGCGTAACGAAGAGAAAACAAATTACGGAACCATACTTTGTTAATTAGGACTCTAGTCTTCTTCTTGCAAGAAACAAGAAACTCACAAGACTATTAGTTTTGAAGGTTTATAACCAAGCACACTTATATAATATAAAATATTATGAAAAAAGGTTAAAAATGAAATAAATAAGAGTAAATGCTCTTTTTTACCATTTCATTTGTATTTGGTCAAGAACTTGTCTAAAAACCCCTTTTTCACCCCTTACTTCGTTGGTCGATTGTGAGGAGCACAGGAGATCAATCGACGAATGATTTCCATGAAAACAGTAAGTTCTTCATCTTCTTCCTTTTCAATGGTTTAAAATTTGTTTTTGGTGGTCAAAAATGATTTTTTTGGGTGATTTTTGGGTCGGTAGGCATGCGTTAGGGCCGCCGCAGGTGGCCAATATCGGGACCTATAGAAATCAAGGATTTCTGCAGGTGCCCAATGGATCGCCTGTGGAAATCCTGCACTTAATTGAAGCTCATTTGCGGCGGCCAAAAACCAAAAAAAGAAAAGCAAGTGTTGAACCAAAAATAATCCCAAAAAGGCTGGATAAAGGTGCTAACTGTCCTCACTTACTTCCATGTAGGTGTTTGATTGCAAAAATGTTGGAATGGAGAGAACGTGAGCATGAAGATGACGACTCTATGGCTTTGAATGATCCAGGAACCATTGATGCTCTTCGGAAATGTGGCCTATTGAAAGTTTTCAAGATCCAGGGAATGAGAGCCCAACAGAGACTATTAGAGTACTTGATCCATATGTGGGACATGGAAAAGCAAGTATTTCACGTGGGTGTTCATGTCCTTTCCTTGGACATTGAGGATACTTAATTTCTGACGGGGTTATCCTTTCGTGGGGCACGTGTGACTCTGACAAGGGGTCGAGGTGGTGGCTTGCCGATGAGCGAGTATATTCGTCGACACTATGAACCTGATGTTGAAAAGTGCAAAGGGAAAGTGGCTATCTGAGGTGTGCGGGATTTGACTCTCAGAACCATCCTCTTTACCATTGCACGGATGGCAGGAAGCACGTCGCCGCACATGGCGCTCCAGAGTTATTTTCAATATGTAATTTAATGTCTGGAACCTCAAGTATTCAATTGGTGTGACAATGTGCTTTGCGGTATGAAGACACAACTCACTAAACGCAATAGAGGAGACCTAAAGAAGTTTGGGTATGGGTCCATTTTGGTCTTTCTTCTTAGAAAGAGTCCCTCATTTGTGGCTACAGGTGGAGTGGGGAATACCAGCCCCATGAGACCCAAGAATGAAATGGTGGTGTGACCTTATGGCTCGGCACATAGCGAGCCCTATTATCAAGTATAATGATGCATTTTTTGACTGGTTAAGGCCCCAAATATTGATGATTGATGACTATGCATATGCCAGCCTGGAATTTTGGGGTGATCCCGACTTGGCTCTCCCTGAGGGATTTCAATGGGGAGATATAGGTAAGAAAGTCATTTTGTTCTTTATAGTGTTTTTTGGTTTTTATGATAATAGATGTTTTTTGTGTTTTCGATCTTAAGATTAATCAGAGACTTTTGACTATGAAGATGTAGGTCGCATAGACTTGTGGGAACATATCTGATTCAGAGGCGAGGAGAGGCACGTGTGGTAGCAGGGTGGGATGCTGACGACTATGAGGCGATGGAGCAGAACTTAGAAGGCTTGATGACATACATTATGATATGTCAATCGAGGAGATCCCGAGGCGTTATCAATGCCATACTGTAGGCATGCCCGACTCACTTAGTCGGTTGCTTCGCAGGGTAGCACGACTAGTACTATGCTATTGCAAGTGACATCCATGATGCTATTTTGTAGGAGCCATGGGATCTATATTTTGATATTTTGGTCCTGGCATGGAAAACGCTTTTTTGTAAAACATTTTCATTATATATATACATGAGGCTTCTACCGG
>JASDQU011247078.1:0-16581 GCA_032191745.1 Picea mariana | reverse complement strand
CAAGAGAGAAAAATCAGATTGCTGACACTCTGGCCACTTCCGCAGTAGTTTTTAGAGTCCCTATCTTCCCTGAGAAAAGATACAAGGTAGAAGTAAAGTACAGGCCAACAGTACCAGACAATATGAAGCACTGGCAGGTTTTCAAAAATGACAAGCAGATAGAAAGCTTCCTAAACATGGAGAACGAGTTTGATAATTTGAACATTGACGATGAATATTGTGATGATGAGGTAGACGCAGTCGCTTTCACAAAAGAAGGATATTTCAACAATCAGATCGTTGATAGAGATATCATGCAGCTGAAGAGTAATATCATCCCCAAGGGTCTGGTGCCATTAGAGAAACTTTTCGATAACAATGACATAGCAAGAAGCCCGAAGATCACAGTAAATGAAGGGGACGTAGAAGATTGCAATATCAGAACTCCAGAAGACCCAAAGATCATGAAACTGTCCAGGAAGCTCAACCCTGAAATCAGAGAGAGTTATGTCAAATTACTGAAAGAATTCCCTGATGTTTTTGCTTGGAGCTACAATGATCTAAGAGTCTATGATACCAGTATAATCCATCATGTTATCCCAATTAAAGAAGACCACAAGCCATTCAAACAAAAATTAAGAAGACTAAATCCTCTGTTGTTACCATTAATAGAGAAAGAAGTGAAAAAATTGTTTGAAGCAAAGATCATAGTGTCCCTGAGGTTCTCCAAATGGGTAGCCAATCTAGTACCAGTTAGAAAAAAGAGTGCAGAAATCAGGTTGTGTGTTGACTTCAGGAACCTAAATAAAGTATCCCTTAAAGACAACTACCCATTGCCTAAAATGGATCACATTTTAAAGAAGGTGGTAGGCTCCTAAAAGATGTCGATGTTAGATGGTTTCTCAGGATACAATCAGATCATGGTATATCCTGACGATCAAGAAAAGAGAGCATTCACCACACCTTGGGGAACATTTATGTATGCTAAAATGCCATTTGGACTCATGAATGCAGGGGAAACGTTTCAGAGGGCCATGGATATAGCTTTTGTAGATGAAAAGGATAAACTCATTGTTATATATCTAGATGATATTACGGTATATTCTGCCTCAGATGAAGAACGCATCAAGCATCTCAGGAGGGTGTTCGAAAAGTGCAGAAATTTTGGCATATCCTTGAATCCGAAAAAGTCAAATTTTGCCATGGAAGAGGGAAAAATCTTAGGGCATATTATTTCGAAGGAAGGGATAAAGGTAGACCCCAGCAGAGTGGAGGGCATCCTAAATATTGGCATACCCAGAAGCAAAAAGGAGGTACAATCTTTCCTGGGCAAGGTAAATTTTCTAAGGAGATTCATTCCTAATTTAGCTGAAATCATAAAAAATATCACCAACATGTTAAAGAAAGGAAATGAAATCAAGTGGGTCCTTGAGGCTAGAAAATCCTTTCAAGACATCAAGGTAGCATTAACAAAGGCTCCTGTGCTAGCTAGTCCAAATTTTGAGAAATATTTCATATTATTCTCTTTCACTTTTGAGCATACAATTGCAGGAGTATTACTTCAGAAGGATGACCAGAAATTCGAGAATCCCATAGCATAATACAGTAAGAAATTGAGATATGCTCCTCTGAAATACGACATCATAGAGAAGTAGGCGTATGCTTTGGTCAAAGCATTGAAGGAATTCAGGGTTTATATTCTACATTCACACACCATTGATTATGTCCCGAGCAGCTCAGTAAAAGACATCTTGACACAACCTGATCCTGAAGGAAAGAGAGGAAAATGGATTGCAGTACTGTTAGAGTATGACATTGAAATCAAACCCACGAAATTGATCAAAGGAAAAGGACTTGCTAGACTGATGGCGCAAACAAACTGTGAACTCCTGGGAATAAATTTCACTAAAGGTATATCAGAGAATACAACAGATCAAGAAAAGGCGAATCCACAAGTATATCGGAAATTTCTTGACTCTACATGGTATGCAAATATTATCTTTGTGTTAAACAATCTACAAGCTCCACTTGAGTATAGCAAAACAAAGGCCAGATTCCTCAAACTGAAAGCCGCAAAATTTTGTATAGTAAATGAATTACTGTACAGGAAGGACCCGGGAGTGATTTTGTTGAGTTGTTTGATAGAAGAAGAAGTGGAAAAGACCATCGGAGAGTTCCATAAAGGCGACTGTAGAGGTCACCATTATTGGAAGACAACTTTGCACAAAATTTTGAGAGTCGGTTTCTACTGGCCAAGTAATTTCCTTGATGTTTACAAAGAAGTGTCAAAGTGCCATGAATGTCAAATCTTCGATGGGAAAGGAAAATTGCAGTCTCTGTCGTTGAAACCCATTTCAGTAGAAGCTCCTTTCAGACAATGGGGCCTGGATTTTATAGGAGAAATACACCCGCAGTCCTCGGCTCAACACAAATGGATCCTAACTGCAACGGATTATTTTACTAAGTGGATTGAGGTTGTTCCTACCAGACAAGCTATGGATGATGTTATCATTCGATTCCAAGAAAACAATATCCTGTCTAGATTCAGATGCCCGGTCAAGATTATAACAAACAATGCGGCGGCCTTCAAATCTAAAAAGTTGGAAAAATTCTGCAGTGATTACAACATTACCCTTGGCCATTCTATGTCATACTACCTGCAAGGAAATGGACTGGTCGAGTCTTCAAACAAAAGCTTGGTCAGGATCATCAAAAAATTGTTGCAGGAGAATAAAAAAGTGTGGCACAAAAATCTCATTCATGCACTGTGGGCTGACAGGATATCCCCGAAGAGATCTATTGCCACATCTCCTTTCCATATCGTTTATGGTACAGAATTTATCTTTCCTACTGCATTGGGATTGTCGGTGATGAAGTTGTTACAGAAGAAAGAAGCGGAAACGAATGTTGGTCGGAGAAGGGAGGATGAACTCATCAGCATACAGCAAACCAGAGAAAGGGCCTTCAATAATGCCCAGCTACGTCAAGACAATATCAAAGAAGCTTTCAATAGAAGTACCAAAGAGCATGACTTCCAACTCGAAGACTGGGTACTTAGATGGGATTCCAGGAACGAAGATAAAGGTAACCATGGGAAATTTGGTCACCTGTGGCTGGGCCCGTTCAAAATTACAGCTTACCGCGGGAGCAATGCCTATTTGTTGGAAGAAAGTGATGGAAAAATCGATGGAGGAGGGCCAGTGAATGGAAAGTTCCTCAAGCATTACATTGTTTGAAAAATCATCACCCCACCATTCATTGTAGATAGTCGCTTTGTATTTTTTCTTTACGTATGAAAGACAAAATAAAAACAGCATGGTTGAAGCCCGAGGTGAAGGCCCTGAGTTGTGCTGAGTAAGTTTGGAGTTTGTGAATAAAGGTAAAAGGATTCAGATCACACACATGAGATTACATCCCAATATGTAGGCACTTAATATACAGTTCTTTGCTACCTCACAGGGAGGATAACATCCCCAGTTAGAGCTAATGTTATCACCATAATATTTTCTGGATGGTATCCGAGCTTAAAAAGCTTAGTGAAGGGTTATATTGTCACAGAAATATGATAAATCAAAGGGCCCTGCTATACAGACAAAATAGTGGAGATTTAAAGAGAAAGACTCGACAGACCGTCGATCCTGAAAGCGGCGTGGATAAACGGCTGAGGGGTGTATCGGAGATTTAACTAACGCGAAGTTTAAGGGATCGAGGGCAAGCCGGGGAAATCGCGGTTTCATTACGAGACGTGCGGTGCCCGTAAAGGTACATCGAGGGAAAAAGTAGTCTGACTAATACCACTTCCTCCAACCCCTCGATGCCAAAACGGTCAGGCAAATGTGGACCGTAGATTCTGAAGTAGCGCGGATCAACAGCTGAAGTTTATATTGGCGATTGAAACAACACAAAGATTAATCGATAGAGGGCGGGCAGGGAAAACTATCGTGGTTTAAATCATGGACACGTGGCACCCTCAGAGGCACGTCGAGGCGAAAAGCGATACACTTGAAACTGTTTTCTCCAACCCCCGATGCCAATAGACACCTATAAAAGAAGGAACCCTCTGGCATTATTCTATGATAATTTGAAGCCTTCGAACATTCGAAAACTTGGCTCAAAGATTCCAGTCGAATTTCAAAGCTCAGAAGCGAACCAGGCTCGCGTTTTTTGCCGCTTGACAGGTATTCTTCACTATGGCTGCCAATCCTATCATTTTATCTGTGAATGAACAAGAGATCTCCTCCAAGGAGGAATCCCTAATTGACAGAGATTTTGACGTTTTCGACATAGAGATAACAGTCTTACCCATTTCCGTGTCTAGATCGAATTTGTTGGATAATGTTGGAACGCACATACCTTTCCTCGAAGCGGCTCAAGCCTCCATCATCCCTTACGTCGTAGAAATGGTCTTTCCATTCCCCAAATTTGTAAGTTGGTGTGCAGAGCAATATTCTCAGGGACAAAGAGTCATTTTAAATAAATTAGGATCTGAAGTTCTATGTAAAGTAGACAGTCCATCACTCCGACATGCTCTTAGTGTACCAGATGCCTCCCCCACAGTGTCAGATCTCTTCGAGGAACAGAGAATGATCACAATCAATAGAGAGTGTCCGCCTGAAGTTAAAACCTTATTTCTGCAGACCATAGTCAATCCTGAACATCACTCAGAGAGTCTGTCGTTACCTGCTAGTGTAAGCATCATGATTGTCAAATTCCAGTGGGCTTGTTCCCTACTAAGTCAAATTTTAGGGTTAGACAATGACAAGTTTGTGGTAGAAGTCATGTTAGGTTTCCTGTTGGTTTGTTTTCTATTTGGTCAGTCAGTCTGTGTCAGTTTTGACGAATTTATTGCAGAGAATATACATCAACAGTTGGTCAACTTCTGCTTGTTGAGACACTTCAGATACTACACTCACTTGCTGAGGATGTTTCTGGAATCCAACAAAACCGAATTTCCTAAGAGGGCTTTTATTTCGACCGAGTGCAAAAGGATCACCATGCTCATATTCATCAACAAAATTATGTCCAGGGTATACAGTCTCATTTTTTGTTCAAATCTATCGAGATTTATGGAAGAGATCAAAAGCTCACTACAGCCAAATCCAGAGAACATGGTAGGAGATTGGGTGATGTTCACACAATCCACTATGATTTGGGTATATGGATACTAGGAAGGACCTTGTCTTTTACCAATTTTTCTGACTCCCAGGGTCTTCGCTTTGGGATTCATAAGACAAAGAATTATCTCAGAGAATGAACATTTTATGAAAGCACACAAGGCTTCTAATCAGAAATTTCCATTCATGGTAGGTCCCTTCGTGGTGAAGAGTAAGTCTTGTTTGACCCAGATTAAATCCAAGCTCAGTGAATTTGGTTTCACATAGTTGCACGAGAGAATATATGATCCCCATCAGATCATATCAAAGAGAAGATTAGTCAGTAGAAAAGGTCCCTATGAACATGAACATGTCAAAGGATTCAATGAGTTGACCAATCTAGAGACCAGTGCGGAAATGGAGGTCACCATACAGCAAGATCAAACAAAACAAACAGAACCAACTCCTCAATTGAGCCCAGCACATAAACCTTCCCCTAAGTGGGTTATCAAAGATCCTAAAATGAGTGTTTACAATAAGAGGAGCAGTTCAAAAGAAAATAGATACCAGTAGCCAGCAAGACAATCTCAAAAGGATGAAAATCACATCATCATCTCAAGTAGTTGACCTGGAAGAAGAAGAGCTCAAAGGGAAAACATGCATGGAAATGGTAGAGGCTACATCCAAGAACAAAGAAACCAATACAAAAAGTAGGCCACAAAACGAAATCAGCACAAAGGTCTTCAACAGCAGGAAATACATATTTGGCCAGACACCTAGGGCAGTGTATCAGTCCAAGGAATATTTAATGAATCGGTATGCTATGAAAGGAAGTATGGAAAACACTGAAATAAGAGATCTTTTACCTTAAGTAGAAAGGAATTCTCAACATAAGGCTTCCTTACTCTCAGTCAGGGATATGGAGAAAAAGACATTTAACATTGCAGTGGTTGATGATGATAAGGTCTCCGAGATCAAAATGCACTATGAAAACATTGTTGCCCCCGACAAAGTAAAATTTCATAGGAACATCAGTGACATGTTATATTCTGATTATCTGAGCTTGGCACTAAAATTTGCAAGGTTAACAACATACGCATCAAAACTAGATGGACAACTGAAACAGGAAAAAGTGTCCAGCAAAGCCTGGATGAAACAGGTGAAAAAATTAGAGTTTGAAGGTCCCCAGGGGTTGAAAGCTTCTTTGGATGAAAAATACAAGATGATCCAAAGTCTAAAGAAAAGGTTGAAGATGTCACCTACAAATCATCCGCAGATAGCAGAATTGACTGCATTGGAACAGGAGAAAGAAATATTCAGACAAGAGGCACTCGATTACAAGGCTAAACTGGTGCAATTGGAGAAAGAGAAAGAGCATTGTTCACTAGTGCAGGCAGTAACATCATACATGGAAGTCATTATACCTGCAAATACAAAAGCTAGATCAAGCATTGAGGGGTTAGTCCAAGCTATGTCCCAGGTAAGCTTAAAAACATGTGAGATCAAGAATCTCAAAGAGAACATGGAAAAGTTGAAGCAAGAGATGAAAGTGAAGGATGAAAAGATAGCTCAACTCCATAGAGAAAATCAAGATTTGCAGGAGAGAGTGAACAAGCTAAAAACCAGGTTAAAGGGAAAGACGTTATTGCAAGGAGCCAAACATGTAATTTGGGACGCTAGTGCTACGGAGGTTGCTAAATTCAGGGTTTANATATCGACGACAAAGATAACATGGTTGTTAGAGCTCGGAACAAATGCGTTGTTGTAAATGAAATATTAGCAAAGAAGCCCTCAGAGTGGGCCCAAAATGCTATTGATTTACTGAATGTTGTACCAACTGCTGAACTTCAAACCATTGGTATGAAAGATAGGACCGTGTTGATCATTTCAGCCAGGAGGATCATTGCTAAGAACAACTTACTCAGATCAGTCTGGAACAAAGCTGTGCAAATGGAATACAGCATACAGGAGTTTAAAGATGCTTTTGAATATTTTTTCGTCATAGACCTTCTATCATTTTGGGATGGTAAAGGCTCGTTATACAATCAAGAAGACTATCACTCTCTCCTCATGCAATGCAGAATGGACCATTCTAAGTTCGAGGATATGGAAGAAAGTCTAAAAGGTCCGATTCTGGTAGACTATTTGGCTACAGATTTCAAAATTTTAAACAAGTTTAAAACAGTGAAGGTCAGCATGCCAACCATGTCCTATGCTACATGCATTGACTTGGAAATTATGATTAAAGAGATGATGGATTATGGAATCCCCTCTGATCCACAATGGAAAGAAATCGTTTGATTGGAAAGAAATCGTTTGATTGTCCCTATAACCAACAGATGATCTCCAAGTCTCACCAGTTTTGCAGATCCGGTAGGAGCTCAAAGCGAGACAAATGGCGCAGAAAAAGTTGGCCAGTCAAAGAAATTGTTCATGATTTTGAAATGTTTTCTTTTACTAATTATTGTAAATCGTTTCATATACTGAAAGTGTCAGTCGAAGCTGTTACAGAAGCTTAAACATTTCAGTTTCAGTTGTTTTTTTATCAAATTGTATAAGTACTAAGAGACTTGAATTGATTAATGTTGGTAGAAGTGCAGAGCACCTTTTTGGTTGTATCAAACTCTATTTGTAAATTTTATGAATCTAAATTGAATACAAATGCAGAATATTTTGAAGTCTCTAAGAAAAGATTCTAATGGGTGGTGATATCAGCTTTGTTTCCCTTCATCGTATGTATTTCCTGTAACCTGTCATTTCATTTACATTTTCTTCTCTTTAAATTGGAGAGTTTAGAGGCCGAGAATTTGTCTTGTGCCGCTCTTGGCTTAAGCAATTTAAATTATGTGATTGTCTTCTTAACTTATTTAGAATTCATTTCAATAATGCTCTGATGCAGTTATTTGTTCTCTTTGTCTTCCTACACCCCATTTAAATTTAAGAATAACTTAGATTCATCGTCTTATTTAGCCTTTGTCCTCTGGAGAGTTATATCAGTCGATGCACTGTTTTCATTCACTTTCAGAATTTTGACTCCATAGCCCATAGTGTTCCTCCCATTCTTTGCCAGCAACTTTATTAAAAATCCCCAAAACAAACTGAATCTAGCCACTGATTGCCACAGATATATCAAGTGACATGAGAGAGCCCTCTCTGAGTTGAGCGGGCTAGTGCCTTAGCTCTAAAGCTGGTCGAAACAAGTACCTCTGTCGTTTGTCTATTCAGCCGGACAAAATTTATAGAGTGCTAACAGGTACTTCACCATACTTGTGTTTAACTATTGTAGCACCGATCGAGCCTTAATTGGATGTTCCATGAATCGTTGCACTTGTCCCGGTGTTGTGTCGCTCACCTTCGCTATCTCTTCGACCGATAATGAATCTTGTTTAGCATGCGATTCGACTATTTCGCATAGGGCAATGAAGTTGTCGGGGGTGCCGAATTCGTGGGGGTCTGATATCCTTCATTGCTTTGTAGATTTAACTTTAGTGTTTCTTGCACTTGATCCATTACTCTTGAATTTCTCGGTGTCGTTATGGGGCGAACTTCGCTCAGTAGTCGAGGTTTATTTCCAACAATCGAGGTTAAAATCACTTAGAAATTACTTATCAGGCAAAGTATAAGAAGACGTAAGCCGAAAAAAACTAGACTGATGCGTAAATGTAAAGCTCGTTAATCCTGATTGTTTAATACTTATGTGATCCCAACAATCTTTGAGTGACCTGTAATGTCTCTGTCCGCGTCACCGCCTCTCTTCAGTTAGAATGAGTTACATCCACGCGCCATAGCGTGGTAGATCAGGTACGGCAGATACAAGCGTCGAAGCCATTCTAGTGGTCGATTTCCCATTGGGGTCGGGAAAGGATACCAAAACCGAACATGTCTCGAAAGTGTGCGTAAGCTCTCAAAAGGTCAGATACCGTAATAAAGGAAGTCGTTAAATGCCTCAGGTCGAGGCAAGTTGTTCCTCTAGAAGTCGTATTACCAAACTTGTCAACCATCATTCGCTCATAATGGAGGCTGGGGAGATTAAAGAGATTGAAGTGATCGTACCATATATTCTTTGCAACCCCTATCGACTGCGTTTCACACATCCTAGATTATATCCGTCGTGCAGATGTGACGTGTTGATTCTTCAAGACATCCTGTCGCAAGGCGTTCAATGTTCCTTGGCACGTTTCATCTCATTACCCCGCTCTGCTATAAATTCTAGATGTTCTGTGTGTGTTCTACGTATCAGTCGAGTTTTGTACACCAGTAGCAACTAGCCTTGCGAGTTCAATTCGATCAAACTCTATGTCACAGTCTTTTATCCAGTCGCAGGCATCTGATAAAATACGTTGTCGCACCATGGGATCTTCCCAAAATACGAGACGGGGTTTGCAAGGTAGCTGGAGCGCTAGGTCTGAACCCCAACATCCCTGGGACTCTTTCTTATTGGCGTCGAGGGTCCTTGAGGATTCAAAAGGAGGTTCTTACCTTCGCTCGAAAACAAGGTTAGCGCCTCGGGCGGAGTTCGAAGTGGAGGAAATTATGTCTGAAGGACACATGTTTGAGGCCATGCCCTCTCAAAAGAAAACACCGCGGAGGAGGGGAAGGCCCAGAAAAAATAAGGAAGTAGGAGGAGGAGGCCACATCCTGACTGAGCTGAGTGCACACCTGGCCACTGAGGAGTTCATGATGCATGCTACCTGGTTAGATCCTGTCAGGACTACCATTCGAGGAAGCAAGATTCGAATGAGAAGGACAGAGACCTCTGGTTCTGACATTGGAATCCCCAATCAGCAGTTGGAGCAGGCACAAATTTCCATAGCTGAACTTTATTGAGAAAATAGAGAATTGTGGAGACAGCTGGCGACGAATAACTTGGAGGTATCAACACCGCAAGGTCGTGAAGGAAGCGCGAATTGGCTCAAGAGACAGCTTTGGGAAGCACAAGATATGATTTTGCAGCTGAACGAAGCGCAGAGGATGATCGAGGCGAGGAACGAAAAAACACTACAAGGAGCACAGAGCAGTCCGGGAGAAGGTCCATGCGCAGGAGATACATGATGGGCGGACTCTTGTTTTGTACTCTCAGACGTGACGTATATTTTGATATTTTTCCTTGTTTGTTATAAGAATTTTCATGTTCTCAATGTAACCAGGTCAGTTGGACAAGGTGTTGGTAGTGCTTACTGTATGTAACCTAAGCCCGGTGGGAACCTTAACATATGACATCTCAAAACTGTTTTGCCGAAAGGATTCTAGTCATAGTAGTTGAATGTCTTGTGTTTCCTCTTTTTGTGTAAATCTATCGTGTTCTTATCTAAGCTTCTCGTAAATTAGCTTTGATTTTATAATTATCAATGTTCTGAGTTGTTTTGTAATTTCGTTGATATTTTCCTTTAAAAACTTCTGACGTCGATTGATGTTGATGTGGCATCATTGACTCGGGGCTCATTAAATAAAACCTAGAACTCAGCTCGTGGGTAAGGGTTGTACTCGGGACTTCGTTTACGTCGAACGCGCTAAAATGAGCTAGATATTGTGACTGTCGATGTCAGGTGAATATCGGGAATTGGCGTTCAGAAAATAAATTAACGCGTAGTGTCTTCATGGGTTATCGTCCTTTGAAACTCCCGACCCCGCAAATGTTTCAGGAGTCGGCGATCGGCGGTTATTATTTCATTTTTTTTTCAACGCTTATTCTCCTAACCTTTCGCTGATGTCGAGAGGATCGGTCGTCGGCGCTATCCTTGGTTTAGCTCATTCGCAGAAATGAGAGACTTTCGTTTTTCAATGCCGATGAAGATTGGCGCTCGACTATCTTGGTTTTCAAGAATAGTTCTTGTCATATCTAAGTCTTCCCGATGCCGACTTTCTTAAGCGCGTCGAGGTAAAGCTTCGATTGTCGGTACTTTGATTAAATGTGAGTCTTTTTTTTTAATTTATGATGATTTTCACATGCTCAAGCGGAATTTTAAAAAGACTTAAAATGAAAACAAAAATGATAAGCAAGGTAGCATCTTTCATACTGAAGTAGGATCAAACAGTGCAAAAGATTAAGTGGTATCCAAAAAGGTAAGATTTGACACAGGCTTTTTAGGGTGTGTTGAGTGCTCAACATGTGGTGGATACCATCATGATGAACCTGGAACTATGGTGGTGAGGTGGGTCTCTGTTGGTGCAAGCATACATTGTTGGTCTAGATGTCTATGAGTACTCCTTGTTTGCAACCTGAGGGCCTCAAGACATCATCTCCTTAGTTATCCCTAGGAGTTGGGGATAACATTGTCCTTAAATGGGTCTATAGGATGCTCTTGTTATTGAGCCCCCAATATTCCAAAAATACTCGACCTCCCTATGTTCTCTCATGGATTTTTTTGGGGGGGGTTCAGTGGATGTAGCGAGCAATGATATCCGGTGTCGTGAACCACATGAAAAAAAACTATTTGCTTCCATGAATGAATGATATGTTTTATCGATTAGGATGTGAAATTCTTCACTTTGACTCTTGAGATCCAAGTACTAGCTAATTCCAGCTTAAGCATAAAAATCCAGACCTCATAGATTATTTTAAATGGTTATGATTGCATGGAGACTTTGTAATTGTGTCACTTAACTACATCCTAGTTGTGCCAAGTCCAAGATTCATCAAGAATGCAACAAAAACATCTATGTGCAAACTTTGTGTCAAGCCCAAAATATGTTGATAATGCACCAAAATATCTTAGTGAAAACTTTGCTCCAACCACACATAAACTCAAAATGTGCCAAAAAACCAACCCATGATGCCAAGAAATGCATCTCTATCGTAAATGGTGCCTTGATGAAAAAATCAACATAGCAATCGACATGCTACTTGGATTCCTCTCAAACACTTGGTTATGGGCATTTTCTCCTCCACGTCTTTGTAAAGGAACATCTTTTGCCCACTCATTTGTAATAGTAACTTGTAATAGCAATTCTAAGTATACAAGGTTTGGTTTTGGAAATTGAACAATCAATTCCTATCACAAACTAAGTTTGTTCATGATTTTCTGAAGGCATTTTACATGGCGACTTACAAATAGTCCCACTAAAATCAAAACAAAACCGACTATATGAAAATTGATAAATAGAAATTTGTATAGAAACCTTGTCAAAGGTCTTATTTATCTTACAATCACTTGACTTGACATTAGCTTTGCAATTGGAGCAATATCAAGGTATATGGCTGATCCAAAAGTCATTCATTGGAAAAGAACTACAAGAGTCCTACTGTGTATTAAAGGAACAATGAAATATGGCCTAGAACATGTAAAAAATTACAAGTTTGAATTGGTTAGGTATACAAAGTTAGATTAGTCTATATGTACAAATGATAGAAGACCGTTTCATATGGAATCCATAGTGATCTCATGGATTCATAAGAAGAAACTAACAATTTACATTGTCCTCTACTAAGGTACCCAGTAATGGTATAAATGTGTGGTGACAACATGTGAAGTAGTTTCGCTAAGACTTTTAGGATGTCTCTTTGTGGAAAATATCCTTAGGGGTGCAACTACCAAACTCAATCATGTGGTAGCCAACCTAAATGAAGTCTATTTTATCTCTTGTTGGGTTCCACTTTTACCATATTTTCCGCTATACAAAGACATTCATCTTTACACCTTTTCCCGCATTTCACCAATAATATATGTTTCATTACGCCATAAACCATCATTATCTATTGTCATTCATGATTATACATATAGTGAGGTTAATACATCGTTTTCTACGTTTTTAGTGACTAAAAAATAATTATATCATGGTTTACTAACAAAGGTTTGTGAAGTGTGATTTTTGTACTAGCATGATCAGTATTCTTGTACCATTATTGCAGTTTAACATTCTCCCACCAACACTGTCATTCTGGTAACCATCATTGTTTGGCATATTCATGTGTTTCTAGGGAAAATCAGGGACCTGGGTTTTCTTCGTAGCATGGTCGACATGTGAAAATGTGTGTCAGAATTCACCCAGGTCGCACGTGTGGACCTCCAACTCAAGGGCAAGAATTCAGCCAAAATTAACAAAAGATTTAAATAGTCAACTTTTGCCTTGATTCTCGTGTAAATAAGGTCGAAGATTCTAAGACATGGGTTTTTCTCCCAACATGAGATTGGGTCTTGTGAGGTTCATTTTCCAAACAAAGGCAAGGTTCAAGAGTTATGGTTGGTTCTTCAGCTGATGTTTGCATAAATTTCATGATTATGATCAGATTTGAAAACACATACAAACACCTAGATTTGATGACGTGGCCTTAGGTTTGACATCAAAAGGATGTTTTAGCTATTAGATTGATCAAATTAGTGTAAGGAGATTCAATTGATTGCAACCCATGGATTCTTAAAACCGTCTTTTGATTCATTACTAAAATATGATCCAAATTTGGTCTGGATTCTTAAAACCGTCTTTTGATTCATTACTAAAATATGGTCCAAATTTGGTGCGTTCAAGAGGAAACAAATGAGGTGTGGAAACAGTCTCTACTATTCTCATACTTTTCTAGCGGATCGTGGTCACCATAAAATCCAGTTCTGTTCCCAGTTTGAATAATTTTTTATTTATCAAGATATGCATTGTTGTTTTCCAGGCACAAAACAGGGATTCATAGATTCCACATGTTCATTACGCCGAAGGCGTTCTTTTAAGGGAAGATTCACCTGAACCTTTCATCGTCTGTCCATAGCTTATAAACAAGTGCCACGTGGATTTATCCACAATGTATCAATAAGTGTCACTTGGTGTATATCTGCAACCGGTCAACGCATTGCTGGTTAATTCCATCAACGGTGATTATGGGCAAGAAGGCGGTGGATGTTATGTGTTTTGGACACTGAGAGGCGGTGGAGACAGTCGCACAACATCTAAGAGTTATGAGATTCGTCGGGTGTTGAGCCTCATTTTTGTCACCTCCAATTGTCTTATCTTGTCCCATATCCTAACCAATATTGCCTCATACATATGCACTCTCTGCCTATTTTCCTCAACAGACATGTCATTTAACAATTGTTTTGTACATGAGGTAATATTCATTTAGTCATAATTTATGTGGTTTATTAATAGTTAGAATTGAATAATTAATGATTATTATGCTCCTAATTACTTTGAGTATTATTGAACACCTTCATGACAAGGAATCACTTCATCTAGTACTACCACTGGTCTGGTAATACAACAACTAACTGATCTATTCCAGTACTCCGCTTGATCCGGTACACCGCCTGATCCGGTACTCCGCTTGATCTGGTACTCCATCTGATCTGGTACCAACTCTACATTGATCCAGTACCAGCTCTCCGCCTATTCCGGTACCACCGTTGCACTGATCCGGTACCCAGATCTGTTACTGTGCTAGTCCGGTACCAACTGTGCTAGTCTGGTACCAGCATCCTGCAGGATTTCAATACCAGATTTGCACCTCGATTTCTGTGTAGATAAATATGAATCTCAAAATTATGGGATATGGATTTTGTCTAGAGCAGAATTTACATGCAGACTCATGTAGCAAAATTCACCCAGATCACACGTGTGGATCTCTAGCTCATGGGGAATGATTCAGCCAAAAATCATCAAATATTTCTAAACTTCCAAATTGTGCCTTGAGTTTTGTGCATATGGAAGCATATATTACAAAACCATCAACTGGGATTTTAGAAAAAATCTGCCAGCTACAAAACCCAGAAATCGTTACTCAAAATTCACAACGGATAGAGAGATATCGAAGGATCTTCAACCCGAATTTGTAATATCTAGTGAATTTGTAATAGCAGTACGATCATATTTCAGTGTTTCATAATTTTTGAGTGAGTATTTATTATTCTCGTGTGTGTGAACAATCATTTGCTAAGTTGTGTGCTTAAGCATTTGTTTCTATTTTGCAAGTACAGTAACAGTTAAGATCCCATCCTTCACCCTACATGGACCATTAAATGGAGAATCTTAATACACCTAGTGTTTCCTGTGCATGGACAAATAGTTTCTTCCAGAATTGATAAGTTATGAGTGATTTCCTTTTGAATACTTTGTGCAGAAAATTGATTACAATTTACTGTTGAAATTAGATGCTACAGGGGACAGATTCAAAGTCCATCTTTTTATTTCATGAGCCTGTAAATGGACATATTCATTACATGAGAAAGAACCTTTAGATTACATGCTTGTTGGACTCTGTTTATGAGTTTTGCTTTCTGATCTTTAAGTTGTGTGAGGGAGATAGATTAAAAAATTGTAAAACAGAGTATTGGTTTTGAGTGTTTCTTATTTAAGCTATACTCATCAAACATAGTTAAACCACTTGTTTCCGGCACATATAGTGTAACAACTTTGTTGATTACGAATCTTGGTTGATAATTTATGTTTGGTAATATATTATGCATATAATTGCACCAACATCAGGCTTGTCAATGGATTTGTGTTCAGATTTCCAATGTCTTTAAAATTTGATGGCAAACAGGTTATTTGTGGCAACATGGAATGTGGGAGGCAAAGCTCCTTCAAATGGCTTGAATCTAGAAGAATGGTTGAATATCGTGCCTCCAATGGATATCTATGTCTTGGGGTATGGACAAATGGTATTGTTGTTTGACATTTACTGAGCTTCTGGAATGTCTATATAGATGTGAAATTTCAATTTTTTGATGGGTGAATTATGTTTGAAGATTGTTTGAATTTTCAATTCATGCTCTTGATTGTGACAGTCATATA
Source organism: Picea mariana (assembly GCA_032191745.1). Classification (NCBI taxonomy): domain Eukaryota; kingdom Viridiplantae; phylum Streptophyta; class Pinopsida; order Pinales; family Pinaceae; genus Picea; species Picea mariana. Next base: position 793 of record JASDQU011247078.1, on the reverse strand, counting down.
ACCATATCTCAACAAGTAACCAAGAAAAGCCTTTTTTACAGGTTTCAGGAAAATTTTCTTTTAAATGCAGGGAATGTGTTGGGGACAGAGAGTAACGGTCCTGCTGCCAAATGGCTTAGACTTATTCGGAAAACACTCAATAAGTCACAGTGTGAAGGCAATAGTACAAATTCCAGAACCTATTTATCCCCAGGTTGTGCAAAGTCCACGGACATGGTAGACACAATTATAAGTTTGGATTCTGATTTTGAGGGTTCGAGGTCACAGAAGAACGAACCTTTCTATCATAGTAGGTCATTTCAGGTCCTAGACTGGAGTTCCAAAATGGATGTCAATTCCGCCATTTTGCAGCCAAAATTGCACAGAAATTTCAGTGTTTCTGATCACATGTTGTTGGGCATATCTATTGGAAGGACATATTTTGATAATACTATCAAATCTTTGCACTTAGATGATGAATATGTTGCATGTGAAGCAGATTCACCTTTGGCTTCTACTGTGTTTTTCTCTCCTCTACCAGATAGCCCTGCAGTGGACGATAGATCTGGTTTTGTCCAAATGAATTATTGTTTGGCTGCCAGTAAGCAAATGGTTGGTATATTCTTGTCAGTTTAGGTGAGAACCAATTTGAGGCATTATATACGCAATCTCAAAGTGTCATGTGTTGGGAGGGGCCAGATGGGTTACCTTGGCAACAAGGTGAGGCACATTTCTGTCAAAAGTGATTCTGATTCTTTATGTTGCATTTGTTGTTCACGTTTTCTATTTTGCATCCCTAAGAATGTTTGATTTT